>CAVMBE010000131.1:0-53216 GCA_963674455.1 Lecanosticta acicola
AGCAGATGATGATGATCTTCAACTTTTGGTGACTCGCGATTACATCTGATTCGAGAGTCTCTGTTAACGACACTGTCTATGGTAATTATTGAACGGCACGCTGTGGCCAACTGATATTATCCCCTCGCACCAATTCTCCGCCGCTAAGAGGGCGCTTTCAGGGGTAAAATGGATGCGAGAGCCTTGGAAATCGAAGCGGATTGCCCTCACTCCAAGTTAGTGACATGCCCGCGATTTCTTCGCCCGGCCTGGTCGACTGGTGAGAGAGAGTTTCGACTTTCACTGTAGTGAAAGTAATATTGAAGCGCCTTGCGCGATCTGGAGACGGGGAAGCGACCGGCAGAGAACCTACACGTAGCAGGGCTTTCGGCTGTGCGGCCTGCGACCTGGTGGAAGGAGGTCATGGATCGTGAGACTCTCAGTATCCACCCCTACTCTCAACCTCCCTTCCTCGCGAACCTTGCCAGAGCAGGCCCCAGCTCCTCTTTCTGCTTTCCTTCTTTGGCATGTTTCGCTTGCTCACGCTGGCGTTCTCGCAGCTCCATGACCCGCATCTTGTGCTCATCGATCACGTTCTTGTTGCCCTTCTTCCGCATGTATTTCCGCAGACTACTGTTCTTGCCACGGCCACGATTCTTCAGATCCTCGATCCTCTCCTTCTCGGCCTCGGCACCCGTCTTACGATCCAGATCCTTCTCAAGCTTTCGTTGCTCGTGAGATGCAGAGTCGAGATTACCCACGAAATCTGGGTTTAGGCCGATCATCTCCGGCTGCAATTTGTTGAGGAGAGCCTTAACCTCGGCCTCCTGTCTCTGCTTGGTGTTCTCATATGGATTCTGTTCGAGGGCATCGAAGTTGGCTTCTCCCGCGCCGGGTACGAGAATGGAAGAAAAGCCTTGGTTGTGCCCGATTCCAAGAATGTCTTCAAATGGGCACCAGCGAACTCTTTCTACGGTCTGCCCTTGCGCTCCCCACGCCATGTACGGCGATTGTACCTTTACCTGGTCCACGTCAGATCGGTGCTTAGTGAACAGGTCTTTCCAAATCGTGGTCTGAGTTCCCCAGCCGACCGCGGTCAGATTGCGGTCGCTGATCGCCACGCTCGAACCGGGTTGTCGCAGGAAGTATTCATGGACGGGCTTGAAATTTCGGACGTCCCAGACAGCCATTTTCATGTCTTGCCCGGTGCTGGTCATGTATCGGCCTTCGCGATCGATAGCAAGGGAGCGTACCGGGCCCCGATGGCAAAGCATCTTGACTAGAGGTGTTGTACTGTTTGGCGACCACAACGAGACCGTACCATTTTGATGGCCAACGTGCAAGACCGCGTTGTAGGGGTTTTGCCCAAAAGCTGTCGGAGTCCCCTGCTTGGTGCCCATCTGCATGACAAGCTTGCCGGTGCTGGTGTCCTGCCACTTCAGCCATCCAGCATTCCCAATCGTCGCGAGAAGGAAATGATATGGCAGAAACTCCATATGGGTTACCTCTAGGTGCTGGTCGAGATTATGGATCTCCACGCCATGATGGTCGTAGATGTATACGTTCTTCTTTTGAGCTACAGCGAAGTACTGGTTGTTGTGCAACCACTTCGCGTCTCGCACTGTCTCACCCAGCTGTAGTTCACACCCCAATTTGCCGCTTCTCCAGTCCATCGTGGCGACATGGCCTTTGCGACCAGCCAGCAATAGATCACGACCATTCCTTGTGTAGTCGTGTACATATGGGCCCATCTCGTTCAACTTGAGCTCAAAGCCCTTCTTAGCGGTCTCCGTATCGACATCGTCCTTGATCTCGTCCTGTCGTACTCTGTATGTGCGTTCGAGTTCGCCTTCGGGTTCGAGGAATCCCGACTGATTTTCCAGCAGGATCTCCGCATCTTTCGCCTTCAGCGCAGCATCTTTGTACTTTTGCTCTAGAGCCTGCAAATTGCCTCGCAGTTTCTTGTCCTTGATGCTTCTAGTCCGCACACCCTGTCCTCTGCCATACTGTCGATCTGCCTCCTGCTGCCTCTTCTTCTTGAGTGCTTCCTCCGGGCTGAGTTTCGCTGTCGGCGGGCCGCTCTTCTTGCGCTGCACTTTGACCTGCCCGTTCGCACCGACAAGGTCAGTAGTCTCCATTTCCGCCATGGCTGCAGCCCCAGCTCACGATCGCGTGGTGTGCATGTTGGTTAGCACGTGAAGGCTGGAACTTTTTTCGAAGCTTCAGATCCAGCCGCGGCATGGTTCCGAAGCTTGGCAGGGTACGGCGCGGCGCGTGGTCCTCCTTTTGGTGGCGTGACGCAGGCGAAAGCTAAACGTTAGCTCGTTTCGTTTTCGTGGAGTGATTCATAAATGCGCAGCACCAGCCTTCACCAACGGCCGCTTCTCTTCGTCGTCCAAACAACGACTGCCCTCACCGAGTCCATCGTTCCTCCTCGAACTTCATCACCAATTCCGGCCGCGGTGCTCCTCACCCAATCCTTCTGATCGAAATACCAGCAACCATGATTGCAAAGACCGCCCTCCAGCGAGCTGTGGCAGCTCCAACGCGTAACGTCCTCGCCCAGCAATCCGTACGCGCTGCCTCGGCTTGGTCGCAAATCCCTCAGGGGCCTCCAGATGCCATTCTGGGCATCACCGAAGCGTTCAAGAAGGACAGCAACTCGAAGAAGATCAATTTGGGCGTGGGCGCCTACCGAGACGACAAGGGCAAGCCGTATGTGTTGCCGTCCGTCAAGGAGGCCGAGCAAAAGGTCGTTCAAGCGAATCTCGACAAGGAGTACGCCGGCATCACTGGTGTTCCTGATTTCACCAAGGCCGCTGCTCTGCTCGCATACGGACCAGACAGCGCAGCATTGAAGGAGGGTCGGATCGCCATCACCCAGAGCATCTCTGGCACTGGCGCTCTGCGCATTGGCGGTGCTTTCCTGCAGCGCTTCTACCCAGGCGCCAAGGCCATCTACATCCCGACGCCATCATGGGCCAACCACAAGGCTGTCTTCTTGGACAGCGGACTCGAGGTCAAGCAATACAGATACTACAACAAGGACACCATTGGACTCGATTTCGATGGCATGGTCGCGGACATCAAGGCCATGCCAAAGGGCTCCATTGTGCTGCTGCACGCCTGCGCACACAACCCCACGGGCGTTGACCCGACCCAAGAGCAGTGGAAGGCGATCAGCGATGCCGTCAAGGAAGGCGATCACTTCCCGTTCTTCGATATGGCTTACCAAGGCTTCGCATCTGGCGACACTGACAAGGACGCCTTCGCTCTGCGCTACTTCCTTCAGCAGGGCCACCAGCCATGCCTTGCCCAATCTTTTGCCAAGAACATGGGTCTGTACGGTGAGCGGGTTGGCGCCTTCTCCATCGTCACCTCGTCTCCTGAGGAGAAGGCTCGCGTGGACTCGCAGGTCAAGATCCTCGTTCGACCACTCTACTCCAACCCACCCGTCCACGGCGCGCGCGTGGCGAGCACCATCCTCAATGACCCGGCTCTGAACCAGCAATGGCTTGGAGAAGTCAAGGGTATGGCGGACCGGATCATCAAGATGCGTGCTCTGCTCAAGGAGAACCTGCAGAAGCTTGGCAGCAAGCATAACTGGGATCACATCACCTCGCAGATCGGCATGTTCGCCTACACTGGACTGACTGCCGAGCAAATGACGAAGCTCGCGGAAGAGCACTCTGTGTACGCGACCAAGGATGGCAGAATAAGCGTGGCCGGCATCACTTCTGAGAATGTTGGTCGTCTCGCCGAGGCAATCTACAAGGTCAAAGGTTGAGCCATGCAGCGGACGGCATTGTCCATGAGAATATCCTCCTGAGCAGTTTCCTCACGCCAAGAGTTGAGCGGAGCGAAGCTGCACCACGATGTACATTAGAAGACGGGCATGATATTAGCGGGTGTATGGGTAGATAGGCCGCACTGGCGACCAGTAGATTACCAAAAGCGTTCCACTCTACCCTCCGCGAGTCTCCCTCCAACTCCACATCCCCGTGGGATATCGAGTGCAACGGCGGCGGCAACGACGGAGTGAGATACTTTGCGATGGTGCGAATTGCACAATCGCAGCGCGGCTACTTTTCCAGGTTGTTTCGCCGAGACCCTTGTGTGTCCCCAGCTCGTGCAGGCAGGGTGCGAGCGAGGCAAGGGAAGATGCTTCATCAGAAATGCAGACGGGCGAGGGCTTATGCGGCATCTCACATGGCATGGCAGCGGCAGGCTGCAGGAGAGTTGTGTGGTCGCACAGTTGCGGCGTTGGATGGTTCGGCGCCAGAAGTTCGCGATACACGTGCCGTGCAATGCGGTCCCGGAGATCGGGTGACGGACTGTGGTGAGAGCATCCTGGAGGGCCCCTACAGCGGCGGCTAGCGGCTCTGCGCTTGGCAAATGCAGTCCGTCGGGACGTCGGGACGTGGATGTTGTTGTGTACCTGTCGGGCCCGGTGACGAGGCGACGGATGTAGTAGGCCGAGATGGCCGATTTGACAGGACGACGATCCGAAGCCGAAGCGCCGTGAATGGTGAGGATGGCAGATGACAACAAGAAAGGTCAAGTCATCGGGTAGGTGGATGGAGTGCAAGCTTTTGCGGGAGGAGCACCGTGCAGGGTCTCGAACGTTTCCACCCAGGCGTCGGTCCCTGCCGAAAGCGCCGGAGCAGTGACGTAGGTTGGAGACGGGACAGGCATTTTCAAGAATTTCACGAGCGGAGCGGAGCGGGCAGAATGAGAGGACGGTGAGGAGGAGGAGGATCGTCTCGCTCGGTCTGCTCTGCTGGACTGGACTGGACTGGACTGGACTGGACTGAGGTGGAGATAGTGTTGTTGTGTGGCACCTCCTAGCGTTCGTTCAGTAGTAGTGGAGGTTGGTTGGCGGTAGAAACAGACAGAAGCAGCAGTGACAGCAGTAGACACTTTTAGCAGCCCTTGCGGCGGCTCTTGCAGCGGCCCTTTGCAACAACCCCCTAGCAGAGCCAAGGCTCTTAATCTAGTATAGCGTGTTCTAGTGCTAAGTATTAAGAAATCCGTCTCTTTGCCCTATAAATTATATAACCTAAGGTAGTAGTAGGCAAATAGCTATAGTAGAGACGACTAAAGAGGACGATCTCGAAGTAGTATTACTACTCGGCCTTTACTATCTACTCGGAGTAGACAAACCGGTTAAAACGCGTCTAGAGCTAGTAGAATATAAGTCTTTTAACTAGTTAATCGACTCGTAGAGCGATAGCGACTTTAAAAACTAGTATAGGTACGTAGTATACGTATTATTATTATTATTAGGTTCTAAGAAGTACTAAGAAGCTAGAATAAGGTCGCTATCGCTATCGCTAACTTATCGTTACTACCTTAGGTTTCGAAAAGTAGAGGCTCTAGAGCTCTACTTAGAACTAGGCCTAGAGTACTATAATTATCGTAATTAATAGTATAAGGGCAGCTAGTATAAGGAAGAGAAGCTAGAGTAAATACTAAAGTCAAACGCTAAGAGGCTAGCTAACTTAGCGCTAGCGGAGCGTATATAAGCCGCCTACGGCAGAATTAGACTTACTTCCTTAGAGATTAGTCTTACTATAAATCGAGTAATTACTTAGAGTGCCTTGTATATTGTTCTATCTACCGTTATAGATAGCTAGTTACGCCGGAACTAGGCCTTAGCCTTATACTCTACCGACTCTCGTTTCCTAATCGATAGTAAGAAGTACTAGGACTCTTTAGAAGGAGCCCTAGATAGCTTAGTATTACTTTTATAGATACTATATAATTCCTCTATAGGCGATTCTAGTAGATTGTAGACTAGTACCTAAGGCTCCGCTCCTATCGACAACTAAAGATATTCGTACGAGCTATTAGAAAGAGAGGTATAGGTAGATATATATAGGGCTTTATCGATAGTTATTTTTAAGACTTTAGTAGGCTAAAGAAAGAGTAAAAGAGAAAGTACTCCGGGTACTATAGAGGACACGGCTACAAATCTTAGGCTATTATTACTCCGGATAGCCTAATTTCGAGCCTAGTAGGCCTATATAATAGTAAAGATAACGAATAGCGTATATACTAGCTCTTAGGTATAGATAGGTATATAAAACGCCTTATACTATAGCGTAATCGACGATAGCTCTACCTCTATAGTAAACCGGCTTATTAGAGCTCTTTTAGAGTAATAGCTCCCTTTAAATACTTACTTAGACGTTAATTTCTTACTAGAAGTTAGCGTACTTTTAATAAGTAGCTCTCTTATATACAGATTAACGTAGAGTACCTATTTGGACGTATAATATAGCTATAGACGTATAATATTTTCGTAAAGTAGCTTAAGAGTAGATAGTAAGTAGTAGGGGCCTTTTTTATCGTTACCGTACTACTTATAAACTACTTTATCTATATACGCGGCTAGAATAAGATAAGTAGAAAGTTCGGGCTTAAACTACCCTCTCTACGCTAGTATCTATACTCGGACAACCCGGAATAGGATAAGGAAGTTAGCTAGTATAGCTAGCTCTATACTACTTAT
The DNA here is from genome assembly GCA_963674455.1 of Lecanosticta acicola. Taxonomy (NCBI): domain Eukaryota; kingdom Fungi; phylum Ascomycota; class Dothideomycetes; order Mycosphaerellales; family Mycosphaerellaceae; genus Lecanosticta; species Lecanosticta acicola. Next base: position 6,494 of record CAVMBE010000131.1, read on the forward strand.
ATTAGATAGCCTAGAACCTCGCTACTAGTATAGTTCTATATACTAAGAGTTATTATCTTCTTCCGCTAAGGCTAGCTTAGGTATACCCGTATAGCTAACTTTATCTCTACTAATTCGGCTTTAGGCTATATATCTCTTTAGAACTATTATATCTTTTCTTCTTTTATTATAAAATGTAGGTTTTAGGCTATACTATACCTTCCAAAAAAAAAAGTACGAAAATCCGACGTATAGTTATCGAGAACGAGCGCTACGCGTAGGTTACTAGCGGTACTAGCGGTACTACCGAAAGCTCTATAGCTTATACTAGTCGTATAAATCTACTACTACCTACTACCTTCCTTCCGCTATCTACTACTCTACTACTATATAGACGATTATTAAGAAAATATATAAGTGTTAGAAAGTACAGTCCTTAGCGGCTGTACTAGATAGAGCTAGTCACATAATTTGGTTATATAACCTATAGCTAGGAACTCTAAGTTTAGGAGGATTATATATCGCTCTAGATAATTAACTTAATTAACACATTAGTTCCTACTACCTACCTACCTTGTAGACACCTTCCGCTACAGCTATACCTATACAAAACTTTTGTTAGGACACCCTTTTAGGGACTTAGTTTAATAGAAATAGGCTTTCTAAGCAAAAATAGCTATAAAGTAAGGTAGAAAGAGAGCTACCTATTCTATTAAGATTATAGATTAAAAGAATAGTAGAAATAGCTTAGAGAAAGAGATAAAGTAGGATTTAGAAGGAGTAGAAGATTCTTATATTATAGAGTATAGAAGTATATAAAATTATATATAGAATAGCTAAATAAGCTAGTAAATAGCCTAAAGGAAGTAAGAGAGCTTTTAAAGGCTTCTCTAGTATAAAGATATAGTATAATAAAGTAGACTATCTAAAGGAATACTTAGTCTAGAGTTCTCTCTATCTATTATTTTAGAAAGATTAAAAATTAGATCTCTCTAACTTCTAGAGAGAGGTAGAAGTATAGTAAGAAGTATAAGGATAGAGATAAAGCCTTTTAGAGATAGGGTATCTATATAGATAAGTACTATATTAATATAGGCCTTTAAAAGATAAGAAGAGTATAGTATATCTAAGAGAAGAGAATATATCCTAAAAACTAATAGGTTAAAAGACCTAAAGGTAAGTATTACGAGTTAATTAGACCGTTACCTACAGCTACGACCAATTAAGACAGATATAGTAGAGTACTAACTAGGCAGTTAGTAAGGGAGTAATTAGTATAATCAGTCTACTTAGTAATTAGTTTAATTAGTCTACTTAGTAATTAGTTTAATTAGTTTGCTTAGTAATTAGTTTGATTAGTTCACCCGCTATAGATAGAAGTATATAGGAATACTAAGAAAGCCTCTAGCTTTCGATATGTTTAACTTACTATAGTATCTTACTACTTAGAATACAAACCCTTTAAGTTACTATATTACTCTATCGCTTCACTCTTCCTCTACTAGACCTCTCTACTAACGAGCCTAATACCGATTAAGCCTTATATAAGTAATCCTTATATATTATAAGATTATTAAGTTATAGACTTAATATAAAGTAGAAGATAATCGGTAACCTAGACGTATTTATTTAATTTACGAAAACTAGATAGGTTCGTAAGTATAGGATACCGATATATAATATAGCCTACGATTCTACTAGCTACTTTTAGGTGTCCGAAGCTAATAAGGCTAAAGTTAGCTCTTTTAGAAGAGCTTAACTTACTCTCTAGAGATTAAATAATTCTAACTACGTAGATAATATTATATAACGTATATATAAGAAACGTATAGATTTTGTTTAGAGAGCGGTTAAATTAGAATTAGTAAAGGCCGAAATAGATATATAACGTAAGGATTACTATAAGCTTATACTAGAGTACGAGACTTACTATAAGTGTCTTAAGACAAACTTTAAACGCTATAAGAGTAAGATAATAGTAAAGGCTTAAGATCTTTATAAGAGTTAAATCTTAGTAGTAGGTAAGGTAAGTAATATAAATATAGTATAGGTCCGACTAGCTACTACCTTACGCGTTACGCTAAAAGAATATTTTATAGATAGGCTTCTTCTAGGATATCTTTTAATCTATCTAACTCTCGATAAAGTTCTCGATATAACCGCTAATAGTAAGATAGTTATTACTAATAATATTAGACTAGACTATAGCCCCGAATTCTATAATAAGTAGTAATACTTCGTAAACTATCGGCTAGTATAGGACTGCCTATAAGTTTAATAGAGAAAACTTGTCTACTATTACGCTCTAGAGCTAGATACTAATAAGAAGGAATAAGATAATATCTTATAGTCGCTAAGTCCTTATATTTTAGGAACTAGTAGAGAGCTACCTTAGCCTACGACCTACTAGCGGTACTATTAGAGTACGATACTTAATACCTTCGGAGAGAGTATACAAATCTATAAGAAGGATTTAATTATAGATAATATAGTTTCGGAATTTTATTTAGGTTCTATAATATTATATTTTTTAGAGAGGCATAGCTCTTATTCCGGAAGGGGGGAGGGTTATAAGGCCTAAGAGCATTATTACGTAATGCTGGCCTATGCGTGCGTCTTGGCACTTACTCCTCTTTGTTCCTTCACACCCTAGTCTTAGATAGATCATTATACGACATACGAGTGCTTTTACCACAGCGCGACAGCGTAACAGCGCAACAGCGGCTACAACGGCGGTCTAAGAAGCAAGAAAGGCCAGCGCTGTGCCAGCATTACTGCAAGAAACGTAAGCTTGCAGCGTCTGCATCCGACTCCTCCGCGTTTCGCCTTGGGAGGGGGTCCACGGTGGCAGGTGGTGGAGAAGGTGTGGCCCGACCACAGCGACGGTACCGCAGTATTCGTGCATCTTGGCGGCCATGCACAGATGATAGCGCCAGGATATCGTCGGTATCACTGTGCACCCGTTGGCTGTACTACTTGGCCACGCTCTCACTGCATGCGTTGTGTGTTAGAACTTAGTGGTCGACACAGAGATGATGGCACAGATGGAGTTCGGATCTCGAACGGCGGTCGGCAGTCATCCATCCGAACCAACCGGGCGGGTCTCTGGCGACTTTCTCGAATGCTTCGTCGCATCGCATCAGGTACTGCACACCACGTCCACAGTCACGCTCACGCTCACGGCACCCATCTCTCGAATCATCAGGCGACGAGGCATACACAGACACTCTACTTGGCGCTCAGGTTGCTCGCGTGTGGCCGTGGCTGAAAGACTCTCACCAGTCGCAATAAGGTAGCGGAAGACTGTTGCAAGCGGCAAGACACGGGCAAACAAAACCACACGGCGTCACCACCAAAGGCCACCTTCCAGACTGGCGCCTCCCCCGAACAGGCTGACATGCTCCTGGCCTGGCCTGGCCGAGTCTTCACCAGATGGCGTCCTAGACCGCCAATCGTTCGGGAAAAGAAACGCTCGTCTGGTCGCCTGATGTTCCGCAGAGCTCTCCAAAACCTGAATCACGTTGAGCGTTTACTGGTAATCGGCGCTTGGGCCCTGCACCAGTGCGTCTGCATGCGTACGTGGGTGGAAGATCATGTTCGTCTTGGGAAGATGACGTCTGCTCTAGCTGCTCTTCCTCCTGTCTCCCGTCCGAGTGCCCTACCCCGCTGAGATATAGAGCGCGACGGTAGGCCTTTTCGCATTTCCTTGAGCTTGGGATCCATTTCATCTATCTTCCTAGCATATCTCCTACTTCTCACAACAGCCATAATCAATTGATTTCCCGAGGAGGAACGCATTCCGAGGAGGAACGCAATCATGGACAAGCTGAAGAACATGCTGTGAGCTACTCCGCGCCGAAAACAGACCCCATATACGCTCCAGCTCATTCGATTGCAGCCATTCTGGTGGTAAGAAACATGACGATGCCTCGTACGGCGACTCCGATGCCAGGCGTGAGAGCGCCAGCAAGGCCACTCACCAACCAGCTCCAACTCTTCACGCTACCGAAGACGGCCGCAAGAACGACCACAGTATCCTCCGCCAGGTCCTAAACCCGGGGGATGACAAGGTACTTCGCTTGGTACCAATTTGTCCAACATCTCGTAACTGATCGTTCTCCAGTACGATGAACAGAGATATGGCGCGACTGCAACGACCCAACGGCCAGACCCAAACCACATGCAGACTCACCCAGAACACGAGAAGGACCACACCATCCTTGACCAGATCTTGAACCCCAACAACGAGAAGTATGCTTCTTCTGACGCCCTCGATGGACGACACTCTGACTGTCTCTAACCTTCTAGGTACGACGAGCGCATGTTCAACGAGACTGGGGCCACTGGAGGCGCTCGCAACGGTTCCGTCACAGCTCATCCAGAACCTCAAACATTCCCCCAAACCGCCCAACTCGAGACCAAACCGGGAGAGGAGAAGAAAGAGCACACCATTCTCCGACAGATATTAAACCCGCATGGCGACAAGTACGATCAGCAGACGTTTGGTCAAAACGCTGCAGTAGAGGGAGGATCCTCGCTCGCTGCAGGTCCGTCAGGAGGGCAGCCACATATGGCGGCAGGAGCGGTCGCGTGAGTTTACGATATCCAACGGCACACACCGTGTAAAATGTGAACATGGCTTGAAGAGTGATCGACTTACGGATTCCTCTTCTAGTGTCCACCCAGCTCAGAGAGACGCTCAGTCTTCTTACACCCAACCTAGCTCCGGCCTTGCAGGTACGCCACTCAGTGCGAATGATGCTGTAGAGAGTTGTTCGAGCGTGTAGTCGGGCATTGAGGGCCCTTATGCACACAAGGCTGATGCTTCTGGACCAGGCACAGGAACAAGCAGCATGCTTCCAAATAGGTCTATTGAGAGGTATGGATTGAGATGCAATATTGCAAGGCTTTGCGGCTGACGATATAACAGAACATTGGGAGATGATCCATACCTTGGCCCTGCGACTACAACGACTACTACCACCACTACTACTACAAGTGGCCCTGATACTCAACAAAGCCGAGTCGCACAGCCGTACGTTATGTCCGACTCTAGGAGCGCTTAGACTCTAGGCTGACTTGGAAACTACAGACAATCGACACAGGACTCGCATCTGGGCCGCGACGCTGCAATTGCTGGTGGTATCGGTGCAGCTGGTGCTGGAGCATACGGCGCTTCTCAGTACAAGACTCCGCATCAGGAGAGACAAGAGTTTCCAGGCGCAGCGTCTCACGGTGCTGCTGGCATAGCGCCGGAGGACCAGGGCGTAAAGACGTATGTTGAGAGATTTGCCTGTTGTCTGGATAGAGTCGCTGATTGAAACAGTGCATACGATGACAGCTCTCATCTGGGCCGAAACACCGCCATTGCTGGAGGACTTGCAGGGGCTGGAGCGGCAGGAGCAGGTGCATATGGCGCCTCTCAGCACAATAGGCAAGATGAGACCACTAAGGTCACAGACCGACCACATCCTCTCGGCGGTAACCAACCTCACGCGCACGTCAATCCGATCAATCCTCCTGAAGATGCTGACCGTCTTGCCGCATCTCAACCAGGGCAGTCTCACCTTGGACGTGACACTGCCATTGCTGGCGGACTTGTCGGAGCCAGCGGCGCTGGAGCATACGCTGGAGCTCAGCACAACAACCTCCACAATGACCCCAATACGAAGGTCACCGCCCGCCCTCACCCTCTCCACGGTCATGGGACCGGGGCACATATCAACCCCGTGAGCGCTCCCGAGACGGCCGGAGCCGGCAGCACTCCGCAGCATGACTCCCACCTAGGCCGCGACGCTGCTCTTGCAGGCGGCGCAGGTTTGGCTGGAGGTGCGGCTGCCTCTCAGCTCTCTGACCGTAATCACCCGATCGGAGGCACAGGCGCCGGAACCTACAGTTCCACTAATGATCGTGCTATGGGACAAGGGCCAACTGATGATGCTCGTACCGCGACCGGAGCACTGCACTTTGGAACGGGACCAAGTTCCGCCCCAGTGGAGCAACTCAACCAAGCTCCAGCTGATGTACAGAATGCAACATGTACGAAACCCAAGCTTGTTCTCAAAAGAAACTTGCTGACCCTTTACTAGACACTGCTCGTGCCTTTCCACTCGGTGGTCCTCATCAAACTGACACCGCGAACGTACTAGACCCACACGTGCCGGGAGAGTATCCGACCGAGGTACGTGGTGGACAAGGATCCTGCGCTTTTCTCGCGACCATACTAATTGATTTATTTGCAGACTGGAGAAGATCGCCACGCAGTGAACGAGCCCGGCTTGAGATCTGGTGCATTTGGTGGTTTCACGAGCTCCGCACAACCCCCTGGTCAATATTCTCAACACACTGAACGTGATGCTGCTATTGCCGGAGGCCTCGTTGGCGCTGGCGCTGGCGCGGGCGCTGAAGGTGCTGCAGCATATAGCATGTCGAACAGAGGAGCTTCGGGACAAGCTCCTCCGCTAGCTTCAGCGGCCGCTACCGGACATCCTGGCGGTCAAGGCTACCCGACTTCCGCCGGAGCCAGCGCAGGACCTGTCTATTCCATGACTGGCCAATCTGGCAGTCAACACAACTACGCTCGTGACGCTGCACTCGCCGGAGGAACTGGCGCCGCTGGTGTCGGTGCCTACGAGCTTGGCAAGAATCGTGATGATGGCACTTCTCCAGACACTGGTCGCCTCCATGACCGTAATGTCGCTGGCGTTGATCCCTCAATGCAAAGAGAGGCCGAGGCATTGAAGCCTGGCAACGACAACCAACACCACTATGGACGTGATGCCGCGGTCGCGGGGGGCGCTGGCGCCGCAGGCGTAGGAGCGTATGAGCTTGGCAAGAACTATGATGATGGCACTTCTCCAGACACTGGTCGCCTCCATGACCGCAATGTTGCTGGCGTCGATCCCTCAATGCAAAGAGAGGCCGAGGCATTGAAGCCTGGCAACGACAATCAAAACTATGGACGTGATGCTGCCGTTGCTGGGGGCGCTGGCGCCGCAGGCGTAGGAGCGTATGAGCTGGCCAAGGATCGGAACGAGCCGTCGAAGCACACTGGACCACACGAGACCAGCGTCGCCAATGCTTCTGATCTGAAGTCTGTTAATAAGCCCAACGAGCCTTCAATTGCTGGTCAAGATACCCAGCAACAGCACCACTATGGTCGAGACGCTGCCGTTGCCGGAGGTGCAGGAGCTGCTGGTGCGGGAGCTTACGAGGCCGCAAAGCAAGGACCGCCACCAAGTAATCTCGCAAAGGGAGGTGATCCAACAGTCGACGCATCCAAGCACCCCGCCGAGACCTGGGACCCCAAGAAGATCGTGGAGAAGCATAAAGAGATCAGACAGGAACAGGACGACGCCGCTCAGAGGGCTGCACAGCGGACCGGAGATAAATCACAGGCATCCTACGCTGATAAGGCCCACGACGATAAGCATGATGGAAAACTTCAGAAGCAGCAGAGGAAAGACGACGAAGACGACGAGAAGGAGAAGAAGCCTGGCTTGATTTCTCGAATTATGCACCCTGGTCGGAAGGACCATGAAGCAGGAGATGAGAGGCCACATGAGAGCAGCGGAAGCCATATCTCCGGAGACAACCGTGTTTCCGAAGACGATAAGGGCCATCACAGGCTCCACAAGAAGAGTGTTGAACAGCAGCACGGAACCGATGGCTCTCAGCAGATGAGCGGGTACCATCCTCACGAAACGGGCCAAGGCTCTGGAGAGCAAGGAGTTGCTGGACCGGATTGGGATGCGATCAAGAAGTCGAACACGTCCGATTAGGGACTTGGACTTGTCATCTTCTGCACAGCGTATCGACAGTAACACGGCTTGGGTAGGATGTGGTGCCTAATACGGAGGCGATAATTGTTTGTTTGTTCTTGAATATCCCTGACGCGACGGGTTTGTTAGCAAAGCATTGGTTGTGTACATACTTTGACGATCATTTAATTGCTGTACACTTGCAAACCATACGATTGTTACGCTTTCTTCGAACATCGGTACAATAAGGTATCTCACCTCATCTCTGGAAGGACACCAACCTGGAAGTGAAGTGAAACCTCCCTGTCGCTTCGGAACTTGCCGAAAGCTAGCTGCGTTGCGGCTTTCACAGGTTGACGTCACGTCGTGCAGCTTCAGATCAATCGAGCACAGTGGAGGACGATTTCGTCTTATATCTCATCACACAACAACTATAATGCGCGTTTTCAATCCCTTCGCCGCCCTCCGTGGCCAAAGCATCACTCTCACCACCACACGCCGCTTCTCCTCATCTCCCCGCGTCCTCGCAAAGAACCGCGTCTATCCCTCCCGAATCCGCAACCCCTCCGAACTCGACACCCTCATCCTCATGTCCTCCAGCACCCGCATGCCCCTCCTCACCCTCTGGACGACGACTTGGGACCCCTCCACCCCCCAGACCTCCGAAATCCTCAAATCTCTGATCGAAGACGAGCGGACCGGAGAGGACAAAGGCGGGGTCTCCTTTGCCGAAGTCGAGATGGATTCGCCGGATCTGGGAGGCGTCAGTGGGGTTGGAATGGAGCGGTATCGGATTGACAAGGTTCCGACTCTGATTGCGTTTGATCGCGGGGAGGCGCAGGTTGCGACGAAGGTGGTGGATCTGGTGGCTTTGGGGAGCAGGGAGTTTTTGAGGGAGTGGATTGAGAGGGAGGCGGCGAGGCATGGGGAGGGGGGTGCTGGTGGAGGGGGTGAGGGGAGGAAACATCTCTTCGGGGGTAATTGGATGCAGAGACTGTTCTGAGGGGCGCAATGCTATTGCTGGGCCCTTTGTTGAGAGGTCAAAAGAGCTTTGAGGTCTCTGGTAGGAGAGCAGGGGAAGACAAAGGGCGAAATATACCGAATCCGGCGACGTGAGAAGATGGCGGTACTGTCAAAAGAGCGACGGGGTGGGCCTTCGTGCTTCGTCGTGGATGCTCTTCAGCCTTCCAGCGGATTGCTAAAGCCATGGCACAAGCTTGCGACGATAGGCCATTCCATCTGCTGCGGAACGGTCCTGGTGTACCTCGAACTCCTCGGCATTGCACGCAGCCTCCTCCGGCCCATGATCCTTGCCCTCGACCACATCCACATCATCTAGGAGTCTTTCGCGTCTGCAAGCGTTGCCGCCGTCATACGCTAAAGCTACTGGGTCTCCTTCCAGCTCGAGCCGCGCCTGCTAACAGTAGAGCTCGATATGTCGGGAACTCTCCAGCGCAACAGATGGGACGGCTACAATTCCCTGAGTCGAAGACCCCTCCTCTCAACTGGCCATCACAGCACGTCGCCGGCACAGGAATCGATAACACTCTGGGTGACCCGCCATGGCCGGGATTTTTGACGCCCATGTGCAAGGAATGCGGCGAAATGTGTCGTGCAATAGCGTGGTATCGTGGTGGACTGAATCGGCCTCTACTTCCTGAGGATGATCAACTTCCACCTCCCCGCTGGTATGATCATCAGTCTTATCCAGACTATCCCAACTCAACATGCACGTGCCGGTTCACCATCGGGAATCTGCCTATACACAACGACACGGAAGTTGGAGATGATTTGAACGAGGTCCTATGTCTGCACCACCGAGAACAAGCTTGGAACGCACTCGGGGCAAGGAAAGATGGGAACGACACGTGGCTCCGTAATGTCGAGGTGCGTCCAGGCACAGGGCACTTGGCTGCAGCGCGTAATGCTACAAAGCAAAGGAGAGTTCGCGAGGGCACCTGGCGAGCGTGTCGGTGTGGTCGAAGTACTCAGCCAAGAGTCGATCCAAACACAAAGCAATTGACCTTGAATCCGGAACCACTTGCTTGGCTTTGTATGGCGTACGTGCAACACTCGTTGAAACTCGATGCCCAATATAACTCATCTGACAAGCTTCTAGGTGCGAAGGTTATGTGATGCAAGAATTGGACCACCCTGGAGGCCCGGATTGGATACCAACCAAGACTGTCTACTCTCGGAGCACTGGAGCATCTCGTCAGGTCGAAATTTCGAAGAGGTCAGTCGAGCACTATGTTGCAGCTCTCCAGCGTGGAGCGTACCGACTCGGCCGCCCTTTAAGACGCCTATAAGTGTGCTGCAAATATCTATAAAGCTCCCTCTGCGGAGTTCAGCGTCCTACGGCTGAATTCACCCGTGGGATAAGTCACGGCTGAATTCACCTGTGGGATAAGTCACGGCTGAACTTACCTGTGGGATAAGTCACGTATGAAAAGTGCACGGTCCCACAAGCCACTTTTTAGATGGTCGCGCCGTCTGCTTCCCTTTGCCAATACCGCCATCAGCCGCCGACCAAAACTTCGACCATCGTGCGCCGCATCAACATGGCCACCTTTCTCACGCTACCTGCCGAGTTACAACTCGATATTTTCGAGTTAGCAGTGGTTCATGACGATTGCGTAATTCCATCGGAACCGCTGGCAACTTTCAAGGCGCGGAGTCAGAAGCGTGGAGGAAACAGTGCCGCCCATTTCCATGTCGCCAGCAGGTATCTGCTCGCCCTGCTGTCGCCTGACGCCGATACAGTCAAGGCCCGTTACCTCTACTTGACGGTGCTGAAAAATCATGTACTACGCAACATGCCATGTGTTCAGATCAACATCAGAGACTGCGACTTCCGGAATGCCATGCGCTTTATCAGAGCATTGGAGGACGGAGACCTGCTCGCCCGCTTCGCCCGCAACTACGATGAGGATAATCAGCGTAGTATCACGTTTGAACACAAGATCACCTCCGCCCTTAGCGAAGCGCCTCCATCTTTGGCGAAGTTCTTGCAGAAGGATAAGCAGCTACTGAAGAACGGCTTCGAGCTGAACGCAACACAGAGCATCTACAGCCCGAAGAACGTCGAGGACAAAAAGTCCCTCCATGGCTTCCTCGAGATGCGGTCGGGAATCAACCTGCAGCACAATCCTCGCTCCCAGGAAGTCAGTCTACTTCGAGAGTTCCGGGACTTTGCCTTTGATATGATCAAGGGTCGCGGCCTCTTCCCAATCCAGCCCTTCGCATTGCATCCCCGTGTGATGAAAGAGACAAAGCCCAAGGATTATATTCGGCAGGCACAAGCGATGGATATAGACGGAGATGAGGATAGTGAGGCTGGTGATGAGGAGGACGACGCAGCGGAGAGTTCACTGTCAAATGAAGCAGACTCGGGCGAAGCAGAGGCTGTGGCTGGTGCTGAACACGAAGAACCCAGCTCGGATACCGATGTCGTGATGAGTGGCGACTCAGATGAGGAGGAATACCAGGATGAGCTTGAGGCTTTCTTGGACAAGGCTCTCTTACGGCGCCAGAAATAGGGGATGACGGAGCATCAGGCGAGGAGATCGTATCTCTTGGCAGAGACTTGGTGTTTGATAAAAGGGAGAGCAGCGAGATACGATGGCACTCTGTTACAGCATAACTTATTCAGACTGTGTTATGCGAGTCTCTTTACATTTCAGTCCCTATGAAGCATTTGACCGAAACATGTGATCGAAGGACCGTGCGTCAGGCTATGCAGGCATCAGTCACGCTACCATCCCCGGGCCTACCATCCAAAGAATCGTGCGTTTTGAGACTGCATCCGCATAACGGTAAAAACATGCTCCAGACTTTCGATCATTATTGATGGCGTCAACGCATGGATTCCACGGTTTAAATTTACCTCAAAGCTTATGTCTCTTCGCTCCTGTCGCAATCTGCCTGAACTGTTCTTGAGGGATACCTTTCATGAAAACCTCCAAACCAGAGAACACCTCCTGCGCACCCAGAGCATCGTACAATTGCCTATCGGGCCCCTTCATCAACCCCTTAATCTTGAGCAACGAATCCGGGACAAGGTGCTCTCCTAGACGAGAGTCCACTTCCTCGAGCACCTGTCGCAGAAACCCGGCACTATCTTCCGGTCTGGTCTCAAACACCCTGTTGACGAAGCCGCAATGCACCAGCTCCTCGCATGTGATTCTCTTACTCATCAACAGCGCCTCGGGTCCCCTTGCCAGTCCCAGTCTCTGCGTCAACACGCGACTGGCCAGTCCTTCCGCAACGAGACCGAGTGATGTGAATGGGCACAGCAGGTATGCGTGTGGAGCCGCATACACAAAGTCTGAATGCGCTACCAACGCAGCGGCAATGCCAACGACGGGCCCATTCAGCGCCGTCACCAAGATCTTGCGATGGGAGTAGAACGCCTGTGTGATGTTGAGGTTATAAGCGGCGAAGGACTGCAGCCATTGGCGGTACTGCTCCTCTTGCGGGCCTTGATTCTGGCCGGCAACGGAGACATCCGCACCGGCGCTGAAGAAGCGTCCATTACCCGTTAGGACGGTCACGAAGATGTCGTCCCGACTGTCGATGTGGCGGAGGATCTGTGAGAGGTGAAAGAAGTAGTCTTGACGCAGGGCGTTGAGCTTCTGCGGCTGGTTGATGGTGATGATTCCCACGCGGCCGCGGGTTTCGAACTTGACCTGTTCAATGGGTTGGGGCAGCGTATCCATGGTGTCGTGCGTCAGACGCCGTGTAATGAGAAGATGTGTTTACGATTTGATGATGGTGTATGAGAGTAGACGAGAGTTGAAATGACCTTACAGTCTCTTTGCTATGTCTTAAGACGCAATCCGTTGTTGCAGCCATGTTGTCCATGCAGTTATAGGCGAAGAGGTGACTTGGTGAGGTGCTCGTGAGGGGCCTCGGCTTTCAGGAAAAAGGTATATCCGGCCCGGCGACGCGCTGACGTTAGGAGCGCGTCAGGCATACCAGGAGTATAAGTTATACTGGCTTGTCGCGAATTCGCTGACCACCTACCACGTTCCAAGACTATATTGTTCGGACCATGTTCATCTTCCGACATGGCGGCCGACGTGCGGCTCAGCTGGCAACACAACCGATCATCCGAACGCAGCGAAGATATGCATCGAAGATCGAAATTCCCTTCACGCCTCCTCCAGTACCCGTCATCGAGTCGTGCCCCGTGCCGACATGCCAATGCCGAGAAACACCGGCAGGACTGGATATCGAGCGCGAGTCGAACATCAATGGCTCTATGGCAGCATACGGCGAGCAGGTGCTTATCAGTACCGGGAGAGACGACTGGAAGAGCAAGATAGAAGAAGAGGAAGATGCAGTGTTGGTACGCCAGCTGAAGAAGTTTCTGTTGAGGAATGGCAAATATGCAGATGTTCGTGGACTATACCAATTCGATGTTGGATGTATCGTAGAGACTGATGGTATATTTCTAGCCATACCACAACGTGATGATCACAAATTCTTCCTTCAAGCCCTCGAGTTCACCACATACGCAGAACCAGAGAGCAACGCAACCCACTTCCACACCACGCTCAGATCCTGTGGCCAAACCGGGCAAGGACCCAGAGATTGTTCCGCAATCGACACCGGGCGGTCCACCAGCTTCGGCTTTCCTCTTGCCTTCTTTTCAATACATCCCAACTATACCGACAGAAGATACGGCAGTCGAAGCGTTCATAAAGGGATTTATCCTCCCACACAAGCTCCACAACCAGCACGAGCGCCTATCACGAGCAGAGAAGAACATTCTCCTTCGCGAGCCGGAGAACCAACGACAATTCGTCGGGGCACGCAAGGTCGATGAGATCTTGGTCCTCATTTGCGGCCACGGAGGCAGAGACGACCGCTGCGGGCAGCTAGGCCCTATACTCCGAGAAGAGTTTGAGGAGAAGCTACAACGACAGAACGTGGCTTTGATCCACGAGGCTCCAGTGCCAGAGGCAGAGGAAGTCAAGACAGGAGTAGAGGGATACGTGCCAACCGCGCGAGTGGGAATGATCAGCCATGTTGGTGGACACAAATGGGCGGGCAATGTCATAATCTACATCCCGCCTTCGTTCGCGACCAATCCTTTGGCTGGCAAAGGGATTTGGTATGGAAGAGTCTCTCCAGAGCACGTCGAGGGCATTGTGGGAAAGACGATACTGGACGGCAAGGTCATCAAGGATCTCTTCAGAGGCGGCATCGATAATAGTGGCGAGATGATAAGGCTGTGAAAGAATTCGAGCCTTGAAGAATAAGGTACGACTTTCGTCTTGAAGCGGACAGAAGGATGATGAGCAGTGTTTCTGGGAAGACTGCAACGGATCGCAGAGCACTTCTCACACCTTCCTATCCCGGCTTAGGAAGCAAAGCAGATCCACTTCACTCACATCTCCAGCCGTTGGAAAGCTTCACACTAGGCCAGCTTGACAACGCTTATCTTCCACCTTGTGAACCGATGTCTGTATCGCCAGCCTCCGTGCACAGTGCATTATGCACTCAAGCGCCAATGACACTCGACGCAATGTTGCAACCGAGGTCGTGTTCGAGATACACCGACCTCCGAAGTGGCACGGATTGCTTCTCCTGCAGCCGACCAATCTCGAAGAAACCTAGGCTGGTATCGAACAGTTGCACAATGACGATCATGAACAAGGATGAGTCGCGTGGGCACGAAGACTGCTTCAGCACGTTCACTGTGTTCAAGTTCCGCGCTCTCGCAATCAACTGTGTAGACTTGAACTTCATCTCGTCAGCGACAGGATGTGGCAGCCCTTCCTGCTCGCGGCATTGTCCGCTATCACAGGAGCTACTCACGTCCTTCATGAGACCAGAGCAGCTGGTGTGCATAGTTCATGGCGCGCAGTGGAGCGCGTACAGCCAGGCGCAATCATTCCCCTAAGAATCGGACTCAAACAAAACAATCTTGAGCTTGGTCCGGAGCGACTCGAGGCGGTATCTGCCCCTGGCTCCAAGCAGTATGGCAAACATTTGTCCATGGAAGAAGTCCATGACCTGTTTGCGCCGGCTCCGGACGTAATCAGCGCAGTATATGGCTGGCTGGTGGACGCTGGCATCAATAAGAGCATCATTGCTCATAGCGATAACAAGGGCTGGCTTGCTGCCAACGTTCCTGCTCAAGACGCTGAAAGGCTGTTCCAAACAGAGCTCTACGAGTACGAAAATTCGAGGTATGTGAAATGTCAGGACGTCGCGGAATCGATCATGCTGCTGAATGGTGATGCAGATCTGGCCACATCCGCATCGGGTGCGACCAGTACCACGTTCCAGCTCATCTTGCGGAGCACATTGACTATGTTACGCCGGGTGTAAAGATGTCGGCTTCTCTGAAAAAACGTACTCGGAAGCGAGATGGTCAATGGGGAGCTCCTCAGTGGGCACATTCCAAGGGACCTACACCTCATCCTTGGGGCCCTTGGAGTGGCGAGCCTTGGCGTATGCCCCCGGCTGCGGGAGGCCTTCCTCCAGATGTCCAGAACTGTGGCGTCAATATCACACCGCCGTGCTGGAGAGCTCTCTATGGCTTGCCGATGGCACATATCAATGACTCGGTCAACAACGTCGGGCTGTACGAGCAAGGAGATTACTTCTCACAATCAGACGTTAGCAAGTATTACGCGACGTATGCTTCCAACGTACCCGCGAATACAGCTCCCGAAGTCCTGGGAATCGATGGCGGCGAGGCACCTGTTGCTGCTTCCAGTCCGCTGAATTCAGGAGAATCCGACATTGATATCGACATCGTTACCTCACTCGTCTACCCACAAACCGTCATTGTCTATCAAGTCGACGATCAGGTCTACAGTCCCAAAGAAGTGGCCGTGGATAACACCTTCAACACATTCTTGGACGCCCTGGATGGCTCGTACTGTAACTACACCGCTTACGGGATCACGGGAAACAGCGCCGGTATTGATCCGACCTACCCAGATCCTGCAACGAATGGCTACAAGGGCCAGCTACAATGCGGCGTTTACAAACCTACCCGAGTTATTAGTGCCTCATATGGAGAGTCAGAGGCAGACTTTCCCAAAAAGTACGTGCAGCGACAATGCAATGAATTCATGAAGCTCAGTCTTCAAGGACATACGATCCTGGTCTCATCGTCTGACTACGGTGTGGGTAACGCTCCAGGCGACCCAACAGCGAGTGGTTGTATTTCCGGCAACGGCCAAAACCAGACAATCTACAATCCAGACTATCCTTCTGGATGCCCTTGGATCACCACAGTTGGAGCCACTCGCCTATACGCAAATCAAACGGTCAACGATCCCGAGAGTGCACTCCAAGCAGACCTCTACAGACCCGGAAGAGCGAATGCTTACCATTTCTTCGCCACAGCCGGTGGATTCTCGAATTACTTTCCTACCGCCTCATATCAGAAGAAAGCAGTCGGAGAGTACTTTGCTGCTCACGATCCGAATCATCCGTACTACATCGTCAACGACAATGCAACAAACGTCGGGGCGAACGGAGGCATCTATAACCGAGCAGGAAGAGGCTACCCAGACGTGAGCGCGAACGGCGCGAATATGCTGGTGTACAACAACGGCACTCTGGGTAGATACTACGGCACTTCGCTCGCCTCTCCCATTTGGGCGGCTGTGGTTACGCTTCTCAACCAACAGCGCACCATTGCCGGCAAGGGCCCGATTGGATTTCTGAACCCGGTGCTCTATGAGAATCCTTGGGTGCTCAATGATATTGTAAACGGATCGAACCCGAATTGCGGATCGAGTGGTTTTGATGCAGTTCCCGGTTGGGATCCGGTGACGGGATTGGGGACGCCCAATTACCCCAAGATGCTGGATCTGTTCTTGAGTCTGCCTTGATATAGCCTGTCAAGGATCCGTAAGAATTGCAGCGCGATCTGTATGAACTCACCGCGGAATACCACCAGCGTCGCTTCTTTCTTTCTCACTTGTTCGCTGTTCCAGCTCGCTTGAGATCATGTCTGCAAAGCTCTTGCCTAATACAATTCGCACGGCGACTTATTGCTCGCCGCAACAGCTGTTATATCAAATGACTCGGGACTTGATATCTGGTGATGACGCGGACGAGAAGAGAGTTGGAAATTCATGCTGCAGGCAGGCCCAGACAGGGCTGGCTGAGGTTCTTCGAGAAAAGCTGCTGTATCCGATCCTACGGCTTCTGATGCCCATAAATGTTGGGGATACACCTGAGAAAAAAAGGTTTCCATATTCTAGTATGTATGTATCTTGGTTGAATCGAGCTTTTTCGTGAAACCCCCTTTCGTGTTGAATCATGCCTTCTTTTCTTGCCGGACCGAACGCCTCGCTAAACGTCACAATCTTAGGATGGTAGTCTTGGACTTAGGCAGCCGAGTCTTGCGCACACTCTTGCAGATACTTGGCCAACTTCTCCGCCGCGGCCACTGGAACGGCGTTGTAGTTGCTGATACGGATACCTCCTACGCTACGATGACCCTTGAGTCCGAGGAGTCCTCTGCTCTCCGCGCCCTTGAGGAATGCCTTCTCCGCGGCGTCGTCGCCTCCCTTGACGCGGAAGCAGATGTTCATGCGGCTCCGGACGCTCTTATCCGGGACGACGTGGTAGATATTGCTATGGCTGTCCAGGGTGGAGTAGAGAAGAGAGGCCTTCTTGTCTGATTCGGCTTGCTGGCCTGCGATCTTCACACCGCTGGTGCTGCCGGCTTTGCTGATGAGGCCTTGCATGACCTGGCCGGCAATCCAGACATCTTCGTCTCACCGTCAGTATGATATTCTCGAACGGATTGCACTGGTTAACTCACCAAGGATGGGCAATGTGTTGTACAGGCTGTTGTTCTTGGCAATGGTCGGCCAGTCGAAGACGACAGGGCTAACGGGCAGACCGAGCTTGCGGAGAAGGGCAGGCTTGGCATAGTCTGCGTGAGGTGGTAGGACGGAGTTGGACAGGATGACGATGGTGATGCCGGCGTTTGCCACGTTCTTCTGTGCACCGCCGAAGATGGCGGCGTGCTTCTTCAGGTCGACTGGTCTGGAAAGGAAGTTGCTGCTCATATCGGCGACCAAATTGTGGCCTGGAGGGGTTGAAGGGAATTCCACGCCATCGACGGTCTCGTTGTCGCAGTAGTAGGTCAAGGCCACGGAGGACTCGTCTTGGGTGGCGTTCCAGGTGGACTGCGCCGGGATGACACCGAATTTGCCATCGCGGTGCTTCCTGGCATCCGTGACGAGGTTGACGTGGTCTTCGCCCACCAGTCTCCCTGCTTCCTGAGAAGCTTTGAGGGACCATGATCCCGTGACCAAGTAGTCCATCTTGAGCTGCTTGTCGACAATCTCCCTGAGCTTCTCCTCGTCGCCCCCAACCGCTTTGAGTTGTTTGGCGACCCAGATGGAGACCATGTTGGACACGGCATGGCTGAAGCCTCCGCTGCCGCCACCTTGCAGGAAGAGAACTTGGTAGCCGTCCGGGCCATCCGACTCGGGGATATCGAGGAGCTGACGAAGGCCTTTCTGGGCGTTGGCGAGAATGTCGGTCGCGTCTGCGCTGCGGTGCGAGATTTCTGCTATGCCCACTCCCGAGTCGTTGTAGTTGAGAATGACTTTGGAAGCCTGGGAACAGGTCAGATTCGCTCTAGCGTTGCAACTGATGAGAGAATGTTTTGTTGCATACCTCCTCCAAGACGGGAGTTGGCAGTGGGGCTGGTCCCGCGCCAAAATAGTAGACATCTTCTCTGGAAGGCATAATTGGCAGTCGGTAGGATGAGAAAGGATGATATATATTTCTCTCTGCCTCTCTATATATTCTTGTGATGTGCAAGTAGGTACATGTACTGTATGACTGGCCCAGCAGCCTGCTTCGGTCGAATCCCGCCGAACTCCGATGTCGCCGGCGGGAAAAAGTTGGTGGTGTTCACTCGTCGAATTATTACCCGCATCCTGACTGGCTACAAACATCAAAACACCTCCCCATCCATCTGCTCTCCGATATCTGGTCCTGTGTATGCTAGCAGCGAGTGGATTTTGATCGCGACAGCCAGCAATGGCGGCATTGAGAGCATGTGCTGGCAGGAGCCTGCAGAGGCTGACGAGAAGCGTGAGTGCACCACTCCATACCACCACACTGCCAGACATTGACACCGTTCCAGCAAAACACCATATCCCCACGACCTATCATACTATCACGATCACGCCTGCCGACCTCAACGCATTCACAACATCGTTCGCGATTCATCTCGACAACCCGTCCCGCCCGGCTCGCCGAATTGACCGACGCCTTCCCCTCCCAAATCCAAAACACACCCGCGGAATTCCTTGGCCGACCCGCTCAAGCACCCACTGCGCCGCAAACGTTGACTGAAAAGATCGTCCAGAGATATTCGCAAGGGCTACCGGATGGCAAGTTTGTCAAGTCGGGAGACTATGTCACACTCTCTCCACACCACTGCATGACCCACGACAACTCCTGGCCTGTCGCGACGAAATTCATGAGCATCGGAGCCACCAAGATCCACGATACGAAGCAGATTGTCATGACCCTGGATCATGATGTCCAGAACAAGACTGAGAAGAATCTCAAGAAGTACGAGCAGATTGAGTCGTTTGCGAAGGCGCAAGGAGTAGACTTTTACCCGGCTGGACGAGGCATTGGACATCAGATTATGGTCGAGGAGGGTTACGCCTGGCCCGGAACGATGGCAGTGGCCAGTGACAGTCACTCCAACATGTACGGAGGCGTCGCGTGCCTTGGAACACCCGTGGTGCGCACGGATGCAGCCAGTATTTGGGCCACTGGGAGGACATGGTGGCAGATCCCTCCGATTGCAAAGGTCACCTTCACTGGAATCCTCCCCGAAGGTGTTACTGGCAAGGACGTAATCGTGGCGCTCTGCGGATTGTTCAACAACGACGAGGTACTGAACCACGCCATAGAATTCACCGGATCCACAAATACCATGCGGAGCCTGCCAGTGGATGACAGATTAGCAATCGCAAACATGACCACGGAATGGGGCGCTCTTTCTGGTCTCTTCCCTATCGATGATGTCCTCAAGGCTTGGCTGCGCTTCAAGGCTACAGAAGCCAGCATGTACAAGTCGCCTTCACAGACTTCCAGCCTGACCACCGATCGATTCAACCACGAAAAGCTCGACGAGCTGTTCAGCAATCCTCTGACAGCCGACAAGGGCGCTACATACGCCAAAGAGCTGTACTTGGATTTGTCTACTCTGTCTCCGTACATTTCCGGTCCCAACTCCGTCAAGGTGGCAACTCCATTGGCGGAATTGGAAAACAAGGACATCAAGGTCAACAAGGCGTATCTGGTCTCTTGCACAAACTCGCGCCGATCAGATCTGGAGGCCGCCGCCAGGGTGTTTAAGTCAGCTGCAGACTCGAACGGCAAGATTCCAAAGATCGCGGACGGTGTGAAGTTCTACATTGCGGCAGCGTCCCTTCCAGAACAGCAGGCCGCCGAGGAGCAGGGCGACTGGCAAGCTCTTCTCGAAGCTGGTGCCGAGCCTCTGCCTTCTGGCTGTGGTCCGTGTATTGGTCTTGGCACAGGACTGCTGGAGCCGGGCGAGGTTGGCATCTCTGCTAGCAACAGGAACTTCAAGGGTCGCATGGGCAGTACAGAAGCGAAGGCATACTTGGCTAGTCCCGAGGTGGTCGCAGCAAGTGCTCTGTCTGGAAAGATCTCTGGCCCTGGTTGGTACGAGAAACCCGCCAACTATGCCGGGGTCAACCGCGGCTTGGGTGATGGCGTGCCGGAAGAGCATCGCATGATCAGCATCGAAGACGCCCTTGACAAGATTGTTCAGCAAGCAGAGGCCGTCGTGCAGGAAGGTGAGCGAACACTTTCTGGTGCTTCTCCCGAAGCGCCTTCTTCACATGAAGCGGAAGAGAGCTCTAGCGGTCTGACCGAAATCCTGCCGGGTTTTCCTGAAAAGGTCACTGGCGAGATCGTGTGGTGCAACGCGGACAACGTCAACACTGATGCCATCTACCCTGGCAAGTATACCTACGACGACGCTTTCAGTTCAGATCCCGCGAAGATGGCTACCGTCGTGATGGAGAACTATGACCTTAACTTCGCTAAGATTGCCAAGCCCGGTGACATCCTGGTGTCTGGCTTCAACTTCGGCTGTGGCTCGTCGAGAGAGCAAGCTGCGACCGCTATATTAGCCAAGGGACTTCCGTTGGTTGTGTCTGGTAGCTTTGGCAACATCTTCAGCCGTAACTCCATCAACAACGCTCTGATGGGCGTGGAGGTGCCGAAGCTTATTGAGAGGCTGCGAGCCGCTTTTAATGACGATGCACCTGCCGCCACCGGCCAGGCTGGTAAGGCGGCCATCACTGAGCCAGGGCAGAATAGCCAGAGCTTAGACTCACCGCCTCCAGCGCCCGTGAGTAAGCCGACGGAGAAGCCACTCACTGTGCGAACAGGCTGGACATTTACATGGGATGTGCGACGGAGCCAGGTCCTAATTAAAGAAGGCGAAAGTGGACAGAGCTGGACACAGAAGGTCGGCGAGCTCCCGCCGAACGTGCAAGAAATCATTGCTCGTGGCGGATTGGAGAAGTGGGTGCAAAAGGAGATTGCAGCGGAGAGCAAGCTTGCTTAGAGGGATGAAAATTGAAAAGTTGTCTTGATGATACCCAGTTCGATGTAGCATATAGTGTACAAATAGCGTCGGGGGAGCGCAAAGATGACTGCATTTGCCTTGTAACGTCTGCAGGCATTGGGTCTGTGGACAATAGAGGATATCGCGGTTACCACGTGCTGATCTCGCGTCAGCCCACCGTGGATTTAACCTCGACTTCACGTCTTTCCCAGTCTTTGAAACTTTTCTCAACTTCGCCGACATCCATGACAACTTCCACGGAAGAAGCACGTTCTATTACCTTCCATATCCTCTGAGCCTCTCTGAGTTGCCGGAACCATTTGAAAGCGCTCTTCATTAATAATATCGGAATCGCTACACCCACAATGTCCCGATCAAACGATCCCGGGCACTACTTCCAAACGTCCGATGCCCTCGCCACCTCCAAGCGCAAAGCAGCCAAAGCCAAGAACCAACACGGAGACCCAATCCAGCTCCCGTCCAAAATCCTCGCCGCCGTGCCCGCAGGTGCCACCAACAACAACAACCAAATCTACGTCGCCGAGGCAGCAGGCGAAATCCACCTCGTGGACCTCTCATCGAAGCAGACGGAAAACGTCTTCTCCCAGGGATCCGCGCCGCTGACATGTCTCGCCGTGGGCGCGGATGGGACGGTGTATGCGGGATCTTGGGACAAGAACGTCTACGCCATTGATCCCACGGGCAACAAGACGAAGACGAAGACGAAAGCCAAGACCTTGCGGGGACACACGGATTTCGTCAAATGTCTGCTCATAACAAAAATTTCCGGGAGGGAGATTCTCCTGTCCGGCGGCGCGGATGCTACGATTATCGTTTGGGATTTATCATCATCATCATCATCATCAACATCGGGTGACTACAAAATCCTGCATAAACTCAAAGTCCACACCCAAAAAGCTCTCCAGGCTCTGGCGATCGACGCGAGCGCGACGACGGAGGACTCCATCACCCTCTTCAGCGCCAGCAGCGATCGCGAGATCCGCCGTTGGGAAATCAGCCTCTCCACGACACGGGAAATCCACACGGACGATGCCCTCCTCCGACCCCACGAGACGAGCATCTACCGCCTCCGCTGGTCCTCCGAAAATGGCGACGGCGACGACGGCGAGGACGGCGATCTGTGGACCGCCTCGGCGGATAAAACCGCCAAACGCCTCCTGCGACACGCCCACTTCGCCACATCAGACACCACGCTCGAGCATCCGGATTTCGTGCGGGATGTGCTTCCCTTCGACGCGCTGGGTCTCGTCGTGACGGCCTGCCGGGACGAAGAAGTGCGCGTGTGGGAGATTGCGAGCGGGCAGGTGCTGTGCACGTATAGCGGGCATTACGAGGAAGTGACGGGGCTGCTGCCGACGGACGAGGGGAAGGGGGTGGTGAGTGTGAGTATTGACGGAACGGTGAGGAAGTGGAGTCTGTTGAGGGAAGAAATGGCCCAGTATCAGGAGCGATTAGCCAGAGAGGCCAACGGAGAGGAAGGGATAGAAGGAGCGAAAACGGAAGAAAACATGCTCACGGCAGAGGAAGAAGCGGAACTGGCAGAGTTGATGGAAGACGATGATTGATTGATTGAGGATGAGCTGGTTTCTCCTCGTGTGATTCTTCTGTCGATGGACCAGGCCCCCCGGGGACTTTCCTGCAAGAACTGCATCTACACATGATGCTACCACCTGTAGCGGCCATTTACACATTCCAGTACCCCCTGAGAAATGCCACAGAGCCGACCAACGCCTCGCTAAGTTTGATCATCCCAGTAGCCTCATGACCGAAACTATTACAAATCCCATACGTTTGATGCGCCATGTCACGCGCAGTCTCCACAGCGCCACTCCGGTGGTCTCTTGTCCAAGCCCAAGCAGTCCATGTGAAACACGCGGCCGCATCGCGGGTTCTGGCACGCGATTGCCCTTCGCAGACCCTCTACTCGCTTCTCACAGATGCATGGCCGATTCTTCGGCCTCGTGAGTCTCTCTGGCTCCGTGGGCCTTTCTGGCTCTGGGGTTATTTCCGGCTCTGTTGGTCTCTCTGGCTCTGGGGGCGTTTCCGGCTCTCTGGTTCTGCCGGGCTCGTACCATCTACCTTTGCCCTTGCCCCTTGGTCGAGGCGTCGCGTGCTCTGTCGCTTCCTCAGACATCAAGTAGTGCTGCGCGTGATTTTCTTGATAGAGCTCATCTCGCGACAATACCTCGAAGTAGATCGTGCCAGTAGTCTCATTGTGCGCCAGGGCAAGTGCTTCGTGTAGATCCTTGTCATTGGTAATGGGCAGTCGGAAGTCGTTCACGATGCATACCAGAATATCTCGTTCGAATTCCCCCTGCCCAAACCGGAATGGATCATCTCTCAAGCCATCGATGAATCTGTCGTAACCAATATCTGATGGTTCCAGCTCTTTCTTGTCCTCAGGCACCCCATGCTTCGTCATTCTTCGTATTGGCATCTCTGTCGAGTTCAGGGTGGCCGTCGGCCTGCTACAGATGACTTTGCGTTTTCCAAATCGGTCGTGTTCTCTTTGGCTTGTTGAAGACGGGGAGGTTTGCCGATATGGCCGGCTCTCATCCTCTTCTGTCGATATTATTCTGCCATCCTTCCATCTCACTCGATGGGCCGAATGTGCAGCCGCTGGTGACTCTGGAATCTCGCCGTTGGGCCACCTTGTGGACATATTTCTGTCGTTGCGCACCTCAGGACCTGCGCCGCGCTTCTCTGCTGCCTCATTCAGGAGTGCCATGCAATACACTGTGGTGTCATTGCCGAAAATCCGTCGACTCTCCATCTGTTCCAGCTTGGCGTGGAACTTTTCTCTCCATTTCGACTCGCAAAGCTTGGCTGCAAACTTTCGAGCGAACCGCACTATAGCATCGCGAGTAAGCCTGTCAGACGTCGGTCGTTCCAAATCGAGATGCTTGTTAAACAAGGCGTTGAAATCTTGCGAAATGTCGTCGAGGCCAAGCTTCGTCAAGTCACGTCGCTGACTTTGCACCCGCCATTCCACATCAGGCTCTTCGTCGCTGTCACTCAGCACTGTACCGGGCAGGATTTTCTGTTTTGAAGTTGTCCTATAGAAGTTGATGCCTGGCACGTCCGGAATTCTGTGTTTCCGGCGTTTCTGTGGGCCCAAGTCTTCGACGTCCACAGGGGAAGGCAGCTTCCTCTTTTCACGTGCAGCACCTGGCGGTCTTTGAGATGATGCCTCCTTCACTGTTTTGGCTTTATCAGCCGTCATGTTGCCTGCGCGCAAAGGCTGCGGAATCCAGGCAGTATTGCCGTTCAAATGCGCCGCAACATCGAAGGGCTTTTCCGGGGCTTGCCAGCCGAATTCAGTCTCGTCGTCTTTTGACTGTTGATGTTCTTCAAAAGCAAGTATCCTGATAGTTCGAGTGTCTCCGCCGGGTGCGTCGCTTTCGTCGGCCTCGAAGCGGAAGTGATTGTGGTGTGTGAGTAAGTGAAGCCGCAGGCGCTCAAATGAGAGGTACTCGCTTCCATGTGGACACAGTGCGCAACTGAATCCCTTCACGTCAAAGCGGTGAATCTGCGCTCCATCCTGCCAGAGATACTTGATGAAGCACGTGCGTCTGAGTACTTCGAGATCGTCTGATACCGGCGTGGGCAGCTGACGAGGCTCGCCGCGCTGAAGCATAAGAGCGCGACCTGCGGTGGCGAGCGGCGAAATCTCTTCATTCCAGTTCATGGTGATTGCCGCGCCGTATGGCAACTGCACGCGATTGCGATCCTTGGCTAGCATAAGGCTGAAGAGTTGGCCGGGGCCAGGCAACTCGGGAAGAAGTGTCCAGCGAGCGAGCAGGCTCTCGTGTGAAGTAGTCTTGGAGGATACGTCGCCAAGAGAGTCGTCGATATAACTCAGGAGCTTAGCCGTGTCATTAGGGGTTTGACATTGTATGCGAACTTCGATAGCGAACCTTTGCTCGCCCTGCCACGACCATGATTCTGTACCGCTGGACTCACTCCTCGGAGTAGTGAAGGTGTCAACTGGGACAGAGAAGGTGTCTGCCAATTTGACTTCGAATGTGGGAGCTCCTCGCGCTTGGTCCACTTTGAGGACGTCGCCGAGTCTGTAATCCATGAACACGGTCTCTCTTTCCGCCATGTGATCGACGATGGCCAACGTGACATGACAGCGCATCTTGCTGTCGTCAGGCGGCGGCAACCAGCTAGGTCCATCTTCATCCAGCGAAGGAGGCCCATCTTGCAGCGGACTTGGCGGGTGTGATTTCGTCCTGAGGTGAATGTTGCTGACTTTGAGAGCAGGCTTGGAACCCTTTAGAGCTTCGGCCATGGTTATGTCGTCGGTGGCATCTTCTCCATAGAGCCGGTCGAGCAGGTTTCCCAAGTCGGCGTTCCGGGATTCGTCGACGCCGTGATGGTCTGCAGCAGATTGCGCATTCCCGGTCTCCCTTGAAAAATGTCGCTCGTGGCAGTCCAGGACGTGTCTAAGGTTGCGCTGTAGGAATGTGCTGGGATGGGCGATACTGCGGTGTTGATACAAAATTATATTTCCTTTCGAGGGTCGACGGTCTACGCCAAACATCCTTTAGAAGGTACCAGTGCGTTCACACCGGCGCGCGCTTTGTTCAATTGCTGCTTTGTTCATTTTTGTTCCGGACAATAGATGTAGGAGGGGTATTGTCGCCTTCAGCCGATGGTAGCCCGGTGGAGGAGATGTGTTTCGAATACTTCTTATGAATGCGCGCTCATACGCGATCCTGCTGGCGGGTGAGACTCGGTGTATTATCATTCAAAGGAGCGAGACGCGCAGTGCCGAACATGCAGCCGACCGTCTTTGTTTTGTTCATGCAAAGTCAAGTCGAGGTGGAGTGGGAAACGCGACTGCCCTCAAACCGGGATTGTAATTGGCCCAAGCGCTGACCTTGGTCTTGGCACAAAGGACGTCTGCTCTACGCTTCTCGCGTGTTCAGGATGCTCAGGATGTTCAGGATGTTCAGGGATGGAGGACAAGAGAGAACAGAGATGGAGATTGACAGGTGGAAGAAGCGAGAGGATTCTTCCGATCAACGCGTGCTCATTCCCGGCTTATACACCTTCAACGCCGCTGGCTATTGGAAGATGCTGTGCGCTCTGACCTGAAAGCTGCCGTTGCAAGAACAGCACTCATTAAGCGCGCGCATCCATCGGATAGCTCCTCGTCCATGCGCGTTATGCCCTGCGCCCCGAATCATCTACCCAGAAAAGGCAGGTCAATCTAGTATGCATCAACGCCCTGAGAAAACCACAACGCTTCTTCATCCAACACGTGTGCCTGATCTGATATCGTGGATTGGATAAAGACCAAAGATGCCCTTAGCAGATGCATCTCCACTTAACAGCAGCCACCCGCGCTGCCCGACTGCACGTTCGAGCCTTGGCCGACCTGCACAGTGGGCTTGTTGTTGACCGTCGTGTTGCCCATGCGCTCCTTGATCTGGCGTGCCATGGTCAAGAAAGCTTGCTCGACGTTGCTGGCGTTCTTGGCCGAGGTCTCGAGGAATGGAATTCCCAGGCTGTCCGCGAATTCCTGTGCTCCAAGTCAGCGTGTTCAACCCTTTCTGCGTCCCCTTGGCCCGCCACGTACCTTAGCCACGGTGTACTCGACGACCTTCTTGTCCGACATATCGCTCTTGTTTCCCACCAGAAGCTTGTTGACACCCTCGGTGGCGTAGCGGTCAATCTCTTGGAGCCACTGCTTCACGTTGTTGAAGCTGTCCATGTCGGTGACATCGTAGACGACGCAGATGCCGTGGGCGCCACGGTAATAGGAAGAGGTAATGGTGCGGAAACGCTCTTGTCCAGCAGTGTCCCACTGTGTTCGAAATCAGCTTGTCTCTCGGCATGCCCGTCTCTTTGCAAGTACGTACGATCTGGAGCTTGACAGTCTTGCCGTCGAGCTCGATGGTCCGGATCTTCTAGATGGTTGTCAGCTGACTCTCCTCGTGCCGCCCGAAATTCTGCAGTCGACGTACGAAGTCGACACCGATGGTGGAGATGTAGCTCTCGGTGTAGGTGTCGTCGGCGAATCGAAGGAGCAAGCAAGACTTTCCGACACCGGAGTCTCCGATGAGCAGAAGCTTGAAGAGGTAGTCGTATCTGTGGCCCTCCTTATTAGCACTGTTAACCACCAAAGACTTGTTCACGTTGTCCGACTCTGGCTGTTGCGCAACTGGCTGTGGGATCGGCATGGCGTCTACGTTGCTGGTGGCGGCGACGAGGGTTGGTTTCGAGATGTCTGACTTCGAGATGCGGCGCTTCGGCATGTTGTCGTTGTTGTCGCCGCGGTGTTATGCGTCGGTGGGTGGTTGTCGTGCGGTAACTCGTCGAGGCATCACGCCTTTTGAACAATAGCAGAAGGGCATAACTCTAGGCACCAGACCATTAGCACCTCGTCATACTTCACCTCACTGTCACATGCAAACGCGCGGAACAGTGAAGTGAGGTGAGCTTCTGGGACTCACTACTCTGGATTCATGGCTGGAGCGGCGATAGTGCCAGGTGAGGTTCAAGGTTGAGAGGAGGGCTGCGCACGCGGTGGAGGATCAGGGAGTCTTGTCTGCCGTGGTAAGGACCAAGTTTGCGTGATGAGTTGTAGCTTTGTCGGTCGCGCGCAAACAGATGAGGTGTGCTTCAGACAGATGATCTACTGACACACTGACCGTTGTACTGCCTGACCTTGACCCTTGGCGAGAGCGAGCAACAGTGCAGCCAGCAGCGGCGACCGCCCGTTCGTCAGCCCTCCCACGCGCACGCCCGAGACTGACCAATCACGGCCACGCACGCCCTAACTGCCGAAACAAAGCCGCAGGTGTGCCTGGAACAGAATGAACGGTCGGTGAAACGCAGACTTCACTTTAATGGCGGAGCAAACCTCTCTTTCACATGCTATCTACCATTTTGGAGCCCTCGCGACCGCAGGCCAAACGTCATAGGTCTCCCATGCAAGAGCCCAAACCCTTATCGCCGTGGAACCATGTACAGCGCTCGATGAGAGGCGCTGTCCCTCTGCCTGAGCACAAAGCTATTAAACATGTAGAAAAGTCCCATTCTCGAGTTTGCTTGTCCAGCTCATCTCCAACCCGGGTTCGGTGGCGGCGACTGATACTGTCCGTAGCCTCCTTGCTGTCCGTAGGCCGCTTGTCCTCCATAACCTTGCGCGCCCTGGTTGTAAGCTTGATACTGCTGCTGCTGGTCGTGCGCGGGGCCTCCCGAAGGCGGTGGAGGGAATGAATGACCGCCGTAGCCTGCTTGCTGGCCGCTGTACTGATCGTAGCCCTGGCCATGGCTTGGAGGTCCATAACCGCTTTGTCCATACTGCCCTGAGGGCGGAGGAGGCGCATGTTGTCCCAACCCGCCTTGATGTTGCTGGCCGTATGGCGATTGATGACCGTACTGTGACTGGTCGTGTCCATATCCTGACTGGCCATGAGGATGATACGCTCCGCTTTGCGGCCCAAAGCCTCCTTGTGGACCGCCGGGAGGGCCTGGTGGGTGTTGTGCGTGAGATGGTTGCTGATGTGACTGCTGCGAAGAAGGGGCGTTGTAACCGCCTTCGTGCGAGCCGTATGCGGCCGAAGGAGTGTGACTCTGTGAATGTGCACCGCCTGTCGGCGCCTGATAAGACGCAGGCGGTGCCTGGCCTTGATACGGTCCAGTCGACTGGTTGTGGGTGTATCCGTAGTTCTGGCCGCCTTGAGGTTTGCCATGTCCTCCCAGGAAGCTGCTTGCCATCGATCCAAGTTGTCCCAACCCTCCACTGCTCGAGTGACTTGACTGTCCATGCCCACTCTGTCCACCGTGTGATCCTCCAGAGCTCGATCCGCCTAGGAAGGACTGGGCGATGCCTCCGAGACCGCTTGAGCTTCCATGCTGCTGATTTGAGCTGCCGTGCGAAGACGATCCGCCCAAGAATGATTGCGTCAGGCCTCCTAGACCTCCCGACTGACTTGAGTTCTTGCCGCTGTTGAGCATCGAGTTCAGCAGAGATCCCTAGCGCTGTTCGTCAGCTCTTTTCCTGCGTTGCATGACAAAGCGCATGCTGTCACGTACTCCCAAGCTCCTGTCTCCTCCCTGTCCGTCTGCTCCCCTTGTGCCGTCAGGTCCAGGCGGCGCATATGGGTTCTGGCCCGCTGGCGTGCCACCAGGCGTCGGTACTCCGTGTGCGCTCATGGTCGGTACGTCCCACGTGGATTCTCCGGTGCTAATTTGGACAAAGTAATACTTTCGAGATCTGGGTACTTGTCAGGATGAAACTCGTAAAGAGAGCCAACGAAGTAGTTCTTTGAGGCCTGAATGTCCCCAGAGTCTGAGCCACGTTCGTTGCGGGCCATGTCAACTTACTTCGCATCCCACTGCGCGATCCTTCACACGACACCAGCTACGTCAGTGCCAAGCGCAACAGCAGAAATGAGGGCGAGCGGGCGGGAAATGCAGTGCAGTAGATGGAGTGTGAGCTCGAGCGGAGGAAACGCACCATCCGGGTGGGAGAGAGGGCGGAGCGTGGTCAGGTCCAGCATCAGGTGTGCTCGGCTCAGCCATCTTGCGGCTCCTTCGTAGGTGATTGTTTGCGCAGAGTGTAGGTAAGCTCTGTACTCCGAACGTCGGAAGCCGCAGGCGACGAGCTTTGTGTGGTTGTGGAAAGGGTGAGCTGTTTTGGGAAGCAGCGGAAGACGCGGTCAAAAGAAAGGAAGAGGCTCGAAGGGGTTTCAGATCCGGACTGCTGGCTTGGCTGCTTCTATTATCTCAACACCCAAAATTGGGCAGCTCGTCTCGTGAGATGTAATAAGGTAGATACCCAATGCACTGCAGCGGGAGGAACGCGCCCGATGCGAATCGCCCGTGCCCCTGCTATCGTCTGACGGCATGGCTTGTTGTCCATCACTCAGCACCTTGACAGCTGATACTCACCAACGCCTGTTGAACGTGGTTACGTTATTGTGCAGACTCGTCGATATTACATGCACACCCTATATGCCAACAGCACAATGTGGCGCAGGCAGGCTCAATTATATCTCCACAGCCGTCCGATGACTTCTCTTCCGGGAACTTGAAACTTTTAAGGCCTTGATTTTTCTGGAACGTCGTCTTTGACTTTACGAAGAATACCGTGTTGGTGGGAACACCGAGAGTGCGGCCTAGGCAAACCGGCAAGTGGCCCGTCGAGAAGTAAATGGTCTTTCCCGGAACATCATCATCCAGGGTGGAATGCTGCAGGGGAGATTCATGGGGTGGTATTTGGTGCTCGCTCAGCTTTCCATCAAAAAAACAGACAAAAGGAAATACAACACTCCGCGCGCAAGCTCCTCTAGCTCATGCTGTAGGGTATTTGGCAAGCGCTGATACCGCCAAAGGATGCCCACACCGCCAAGTGCGCCAGGTTGATCAATCGACATTTTGCTTCCATCCCTCACACTCCGCTGTTCACATCCACCAGATAGCGTGTTGCGCTTAGTACTCGGCCTCGGCGCCCTCCTCGCCCTCGGCGGAGTCGGCGGCAACCTCCTCGTAGTCGCGCTCGAGCGCAGCCAAGTCCTCACGAGCCTCGGAGAACTCACCCTCCTCCATACCCTCACCAACGTACCAGTGGACGAAGGCACGCTTGCTGTACATGAGGTCGAACCTGGAGTTGATTGGGTCAGTAAATGCAGCAGGCACTTCGTGATCACGAGTTCACTTACTTGTGCGAGAGGGCCGACCAGGCCTCGGCAATGGCGGTGGTGTTGGACAACATGCAGACGGCACGGTTGACCTTGGCAAGGTCGCCGTTTGGCACCATCTGTGGTGGCTGGTAGCAGATACCAATCTTGAATCCAGTTGGGCACCAGTCGACGAATTGGATGGTACGCTTGGTCTTGAGGGTGGCGACAGCCTGGTGAACGACCTGAGGAACGACATCACCGCGGTAGAGCAAGCAGGTGGCCATGTACTTGCCGTTGCGTGGATCGCACTTAACCATCTGGCTGTTTGGCTCGAAGCAAGACATGCTGATCTCCTGGACGCTGTTGGCCTCGTGGGCGGCCTTGGCTGCGGAGACGATAGGAGCGTATGCAACGAGAGGGAAGTGGATACGCGGGTATGGGACCAAGTTGGTCTGGAACTCGTTCAGATCCACGTTGAGCGAGCCATCGAAGCGGAGCGAGGCGGTGATGGAGGAGACGACCTGAGCGATCAGGCGGTTCAGGTTCTCGTAGTTGGGACGCTCGATACCGAGGTTGCGTCGGCAGATGTCGTAGATGGCCTCGTTGTCGACCATGAAAGAGCAGTCGCTGTGCTCAAGGGTGGTGTGGGTGGTCAAGATGGAGTTGTATGGCTCGACGACCGAGGTGGCGACCTGTGGTGCTGGGTAGACGCAGAACTCGAGCTTGCACTTCTTGCCGTAGTCGACGGACAGGCGCTCCATCAGGAGAGCACCGAAACCGGAACCAGTACCACCACCGAAGCTGTGGAAGACGAGGAAACCTTGCAGACCGGAGCAGTTGTCGGCGACGTGGCGGACCTTGTCCAAGACCTGGTCGATGAGCTCCTTTCCGACGGTGTAGTGACCACGAGCGTAGTTGTTGGAGGCATCCTCCTTGCCAGTGATCATCTGCTCGGGGTGGAAGAGGCTGCGGTATGCGCCGGTGCGGACCTCATCGACGACGTTTGGCTCGAGATCGCAGTAGATGGTGCGTGGCACGTACTTGCCCTGACCTGCACACATGTCAGTGGAAGTGAAAGCATGGTAGATCAGGCTTTGAGCATACCAGTCTCGGAGAAGAAAGTGGAGAAGCCATGGTCATCATCGGCGGCCTTGCGCTCCTCGGTGAGGTATCCATCAGGCTGTGACAGTTGTCAGTGTCCTTTCCATATCCTCGAGGATGTTCGAAGGGTGTGCATACCTGAATACCGTGCTCAAGGCAGTAGAGCTGTGTCCAAGTCAGTTTCTGTCTCTTCAGGCACCCGTATTTTCCTCATCCCACGGTGTGTTCCATCTCTTGCATTGTGTGGTGTGCTTGTACTAACCTCCCAGCAGCTGTTGGCGATCTGGCAACCAGCCTGGCCGACTGTTCACGGTCACGGTCAGCATCTGAGCAGTTTGCAACGGCGAGGCCCAATCTGGCGGTCAAGGCGCGCGACCCTGCCAGAATAGGAGTAAACATACCGTTCAAGCTGATGACTTCGCGCATGGTGACGGTGAGGGTGCGATTGTGTTGTGGGATTGGGTTGACTCTGGACGCGGCGTGAGGCGGAGGGAGTCAGCGGAGGGAGAGAAGGGAGGTGGTGGTGGTCGAGCAGGCGCGTGTTTGGAGGGTTTCTGGTGGGGAAGTTCAGTTGTTCCTGATGTTTTGGTGTGCGGACGCTTTGGGTTTGCAGGGATGCCGCCGCCGGCTCGCTTGTGGCCTTAGCGCGACGCGGCGTCGACGAATGAGAGGCCAACTTTGGCCGCGAGCCGGCAGCACCTCACCAGAACGTGACTTGCATCTGCACCCAGGGCAGGAAGTGAGGGAGATATCCGATCATATACTTCCATTTGACACGTGAAAGGGGGAGAGGAGGAAGACGATTGAGGTGAGCTACCTTACTGCCATTGAACCCTCGTGAAGGGCCGCAGAGCCATGCCCCGAAGTGAGGCGTCACGTGTCCAGACCTCCTCGCCCGCTCCACCATCACGGGCATGAGCATGAGCATGAGCATCTTCACCCTCATCCTCCGGCTTGCCGTCTGCCTGTGTGCGCTGCTGGTAAGCGCAGCTCTGGCAAACACCGAGAAGGCCATCTTCCTCGCCCCGGAGGCCATCACCCTGCCAGACGCCTCTCCCAGCCTGCACGCCCTGCAGCTCGACACCATCTCTCCCATCTCCGCCCAACTGCGGACGGCACTGCCCGTGGCATTTCCAAGCGACACCAACCCGAAGGGCCTCGAGTCTTGGTATCTGCTGCGGCAGTTGAACGCACGACAACGATACGAAGTGCGCATCTGCTGGGCTGCAGTTGTATGTCTCCTACGCATCTCCGCGCCAGGCAGCAAGCTTCGCCTCGTCCCTTTCCCCACGGCTAACCTGGTAGTAGCAACCCACGCAATTCTGGATCGACGTCTACAACATCACACATGTTTTCGACACTCCACACCTGATCCAGAGCTTGGCGTCCTATTCGGAGGAGCAGCAGCAGCAGCAGCAGCAGCAGTCGCCACAACCGGTCCAGCCCAAAGCTGCACACACGGCACTCGACCTCTCCGGGACCATCTTATTTCTCCACCTTCATGCCGCCGCCGACTTCTTCACCACCAACAAGACTTTGATGCACCATCCGCCGGCTGTCGACGTCGACATCATCCTAGATCCCTATCTGGCAAATATCCTCCCCGCGTCCCTCCTTCCCACGGCACTTTACATTCTTGTCTTGGCCATTCTGTCCTGGTTCCTCTCAGGGGTAATTTGGAACTTCCTCCAACCTGCCAAGCCCAAGCAGCACACGGACTGAAGGCCAACATGTCTAGCAATCGGTCCACTCAGGCCAACTCATCCAATCAAGGCGCCGCGAATGGTCTTGGTACGAGCGGCAATGACGGCAATTCTGGCGATGCTCAGCAAGCGAGCCCGTCGACCACAGTAGCCACTGCAACCCCGGCCGCGCCGCCGTCAGTTCAGTTACATCCCTTCTACACGCTACCTGTGGAGCTCATATTGGACATCGTCGACTATCTCCCAGCAGAGGCCTTCATCAACTTCGCATTCGCCAACTACCCGATACTGCATCACCATGGTCTGGCGCCGGCGCTTTCGCGACCACGTATCATCTATATCACGACGCAGACACAGATACCGGCACTTTTTCCGCTGCTGAGAATGCCTCCGGAGATCATGCTACACATTATGCGGAACCTTCGGCCCATCGACATCATGAGGTTCGTCGTCGCCAATTATCAAGATCTCGCACGACAAGGGATTGCACCACCTATGACAGAGGAAACAGTGAATCAGCTCAAGAATGCTGTCAGGGCGAGGTTAGGACCTGGCAGTTCGAGTCCAGGCGGGTCAGATCTAGGATCAGGACCAGGTCGACCAGGTCAGGGTCCCGGAACGGCGACTTGAATCGAGAAGAAAAAGAAACACCAACAAAAGGTTGCGTGGAAAAGAGGTTATCCAACTCGACCGTTACAACCCAGTTTGAGCTTCTCACAGGTTTCGGTCCTTCAACCAAAAGGAGACGTTGCGCTTCCTTGTACGAGCCCCTCCTGCACCGCATCCTTCACCTCGTTCCACCTCACAGCCCTGATCTCGTCCTTGGGCCAAAGATCCACAAGAAGCGTTTCTTCCTCGACCCCATCTGCGTCTCCGCTTTCACGAGATTCTGTTTTCCTTTAGCCGCAGCGCCGCCACCAGTCGTCCTATCGAACGCGACTTTCTTGGACAGCGACTAGAAGCTGCCAAAGTCCGTGAAAGCGAAGAATAGCATGTCGTCGCAGAAGGTACTCTTTAGGCCAACAAATGTCCCTCCTGTGAAGTACTGATATTGCTCGCCAGAGACGGTGATCCGGGTGTGCTGTGTCCTCAGCTTGACAGGACCAATCTCCCACCTGAGATTGCCTATTTGTATGGTCGGTATAATAACCAATCGATCCAGTGAAATCCTCTCCTGGCATAGATCTAAGCACAAACACCCTTCTTATCCACCACCACCGCTTCCCTATCATCTCCCTCCCTACCGCCTTCCTCCCTAAAGTCTCCCACTCCTCCCACTCCGGCAACCTCACACAATACCAAATCTCCACCCCCGGCTATTCCATCCCTCTCAACAACTCCCCACAAACTCCCCCAACCCTCCTCCGTAGCCATTATCTCCTCCTTCACCAGCTTCTCCGGCAACAAAAATCGTTTCTTCTACACTTCCCGCTCCAGAACGGTATCCGCAAAAAAAAACATGATATCCCGCAGGAAATTTCCTAGGGAGTTCGCGGTCCTGCACCAAGCGGCGGGAAAAGTGCATGAAGATTTTTAGGCAGTCATGTTTGTGGAGAGAGAATCATTCCGGCTACGAAGCTTTGTTGTGGGGAGTTCGCGGACGGACGAGTTGGTTGTTGCGGACTTTCGTGTAGTAGGCGCAGATGCGGGCTGAGGAGCAGTTGCTCCATTCGAAGCGTGCAGTCAGAAAGGTGAGGTGAGCTTCGGGATACGATCGTACGGTAAGGCAGCTGCTCGATGCGGGTCTTTCAAAAGCGAAAGAGGCAAATTTCAGGGTTATGAAGTCGAATTCGATGTGGTTGTGGTTGTGGATGATGTAGTCGAATGTTGGTCCGTTCTGGAAAGCATCCATCTCGTCCCTTGTGTGGTCGGTGACCTAGCAGAATTGGTCTAGATGTGAGCTGTTTCTATTGCTAAGGGGGCTCTCGGTGCTCGCGCTGCTGGACCGGCTTGTATAGCTTAACTATGTATTAATCTCCATAAGTGTTCATTCTCGGTGTGTGAAGTGTTGTGATGGCTTCTATGCGTGGTAATATGATTAAGTGCATGCAGTGTTTGGTTATGTCTATGTTGAAGAGGAAGAGGTCGTGCGTGCGTGCGTGCGTACAAAGAGGAAAGTATGCCTCCTAGATATTCACTTACCCGCCGCGCTAGTGCGCATTATTAGCGCATATGTGATTTGCATTTATGCTATATTTACTATCAAATGCTAACGTATTAGCTGTCTCAACGACACAATATCTTGTCTAGACAGCACATCAACAACCTATCCTCCCAATCCTCAAATTCCCTCAAAAAAAAAAACACAAGCCCCCATCCCAAAACTCCTCCTCCTCCACAACAAACACTCTACACTACTCTCCTTGAACTCAAGATATCCTCCTCCCTACCGGCCCGAACGAATCCCCATGAGGAGGACCTCTGGCCAGAGATGCGCTCTTTTTGGTTCATTGGTTGGTAAACCGGCTGACTAGAGCTTTCATAGAAGTTGTATTCAGTACCTACGATCCGAGCGTTGGTTGGGTCCACCAGATTACTCACTCCCGACTCCGGCTTGGTTGCGGAGATTCCAGGATTACACGAGTATATGCCTAGTCGAAAGCGTGCAGGATATGCTTTTAAGGGAACTGAGGAGTGGTTGAGATTCAAGCACGGTCGAAATGGGGAGCAGGTGACGCGTGTTCGGTATGGTGGAGAACTGGTGTTCGTTGCTGCGCTTGATGATACCTTGGTGCAGTTAGCCTAACATTGAAACCCGTTTCCCAGTGTTTCCGTCGCCTTATCCGAATTGTAGAAGCTTCGAACAAATTTCATCAGATACGAGCTGAGAATCAAAGATAGTACAAGCGCTCATGCCCAATTTGCGCGTCGAGGCTGCTGTGCTTCCCTGAACGCCCAAGGACCATGCCGTGCTTCATAACCTCATTACACATCTCTTCTGCCTTGTCAACTCCCTACGCCTCCACCGTGAGCCTGCACTTCTGCCTTGTCGAGCTTCGGAACATCCCTACTTAACAATTGACGCAGTTCAGGTGTGATCACCCGCTCCTTCTCCACTCCAGAGCCAGCTCTGGTGCGTTCGCCGGGTCTTTGTTCTCTGCCCGATGCGTGAGCGCTAGAGTTCGATGACTGTCCCCCAGAGCCGGTCCCACTCGAGCTACTGGCTCGGTTTGGTCGTCCATCGCTTCCGGGTTGTGATGCGCTAGGCGATGGCGGCTGAGGTAACCTCTGACGGGCGACAGGTACAGCAGGGAAATTCGACTTTCTGTCGATAGCTTCCACCATTCTCCGGAACTTTCGGAAGAGCGACTCGGCTCGTACCATCGTCGAGTATAGATCAATGGTCCCCGAGAGCTCGTTGACATACTTCAGCACTTCATCAAAGCCCTTGAGGTGCTCCATAATGACTTCGCGGTGCTTCTCGAGTATAGCGGCAGCAATGAAGAGATGGAAGTTGGCCGAGAGATAGTCCGTCCAAAGGCCTTCCCACAATCTGAGAATCGCCTCGAAATCAAACTCGCGCTTGTACCAAACCAGTAGCATTCGGAAGAAGAAAAAGAAGTTTGTACTGTCAAGCTTCTCCAGATGTTCGTAAAGCTTTGGATCCAAAAGCTGCACCAATTGATCCAAAGTCAGAAGCTGTAGCCTCATTCCAGATTGGTCGCGGAGGAAGTTTCGCTCCATGCGCTCCATGAACTTGGTAAAGCCCCAGAAGGCGACAGCATCGTCCTGCTCGACGGCATATATAGGTGCGAGCAAGTCACTCATACCTTGCACGTAGCCGAGATCCCGGTTGTATTCGTTGTAGGTTAGTAGCATGTCCTTCATCTGTTCTAGGTGTACGTTTGTGCCAGCTTCAGCAAATGGGCTGTCGGGATCCGGGTGTGGAATATCCTCTCCTGCGAACAGAGGAAGATGTCGATCCGTACGATGAACGTCCTTCTCTATTTGACCATGAATGGCACGGTCAGTACGAATTATCAGCAGCAGTGATTGGGAGATGCAAATGATTGAACTTACCAATTCGCATCTTTTGCTCCTTCCACCATTCTCTCTCCTCCAAAGTACCCGTCTCGTCGACCATACGCTCCCACCACGCACCCTTGAGTCGGATGTACTCATCGCGGAGGCTGTTCATCTTTGCATGTCGCTCCTCCTTTGTGCTGTCCCACTCATATACCCCCAGCAAAAACAACCAGGCTTCTTTACGGGCACCGTCGTCGTCAGAGAGTCCGCCATGAAAGACGCGTTCCTTGACCTCATCAGGTGTCTTCTCAAGCTTCCCAGTGTGCTCATTGAAAAAGCCTTCCCATTCTTTCAAAGTCACAGGCTTTCGCTTCTCCGCCAGGTTTACGCCTTGCATGTCGGCATCGAGAAGCTCGAACTGGCCGAGCTCGCTATCTTCGATCTCTAAAATGTCCTTTGCAGTCCAGATCCGTTGATTCCGCTCCCTCTCCGACTGCTCAGCAATCCCCATTGCCCATCGGGCCAGGTACAGTCTTGCGGAATCAAACTCATCCGAGACGGTCTGGACTTGTGGATTCTGCATCAATCTTCTAACCTGCGGTGGCAGGTTCTTGTTCTCCGCCACAGCTTGCGCAGTCCGTCTCGTGAACGTCGTGACCTGCGCCATTTTCTCCATGAAGTTGAACCTCGCCTGCTTGAGCACATCCAGAACCTGCTGCTGCTGGTTGCTCCCGCTCTGTCTGTTCTTCGACGAAGACGGCTGATCTTTGGGCTTGCCCTCCAGTACATTTCGTACTTTCTCTGGTGTTGGCTTGCCTCCACTGCCAAAGCCAATCCGATCAGCATCACTAGGGTTGATCAAATAGACACTTGAATCTTGAGCGGATCTCTCAACAGTGACATATCTCTTCAACCATTCAATGACCTGATCTCCTCCCCAGAACATGCCACCCTCCTTGCCTTCTATGCTGAAGTTCTCTCGCTGCAATCTCTTTCGCTGAGCAATCGTAGACTGACATTCAGAATCGTGGAAGAACAGCGGCGGAAAGCTGTCTCCAGCTCGCGAGTTGACGATGATGCTACCGAACCACCATCCTGTGCTAGGTGGCCGTACGAGGATGCTGAAAATATCGCTCACTGGAATGGCAAAGGCATATGTTCCCAAGCTTGAGCTATGTGTCGTAACAACAGGCGGCCGCGGAACTAGGTACGATTGCTTTGGCGGGCCGTCCGCATCCGTCGTCGCCGTCTCGACTTTGGTATACTTCTCGCCTGCTTCTCCAAGGCCACTCTCGGGCAGCCATGCCAGCAGCAAATCCGACCTCGACCTCAGCTTATTTCCACCACCGCTGCTTCCAGGGCTAGTAGGAGGCTCGGACTCCTCCGGCCTCTGCTGTTGCAATCCGATGAAGCCGGCTACATTGTCCTTCGCACTCGGTGACGGGTGCACATACACCTTGCTCTTCGCGTACAACAGCTTGACGCCTTTCTTAGCATGACTGTGTCGGACGGTGCTGTACTCGGTCTCGTCTTCGTCGCTCATGTCGTAGAAGCTCGCCGAGGGAGATGGAGGACTCGGTGGGTCAGCAGACGACGCGACTGCTGGCGGAGTCGAAGGCATGCCGGTTGTTTTGTTTGCTAGATTCTGGCGAGCGTGAATGGGAATGGGCGGCATAGACGATCTCAGGCCGTCAGATCACATGTCTCTCCTGGGTCAGGCGCAGTATGCAAAAGTAGGCGTTTGGTCAGGAGGTCCTTTGCGGTGGCAGAGTCGCAGTGAAGGTATGTAGTAGAGTACTCTAGTATGGTATTCTATCTACCTTAGTACAGAGGTAACACAGAGAGTGAGGCGGGGTGATGGGTGTGGCGCAGACTCGCCCGGCATGACGAAAGCTGGAAAGTGCCCGCCGAGGTGGGGGCCAAACCTGAGGCGCCAGAATAATTGAACTATCTCAAGGAATTCATTCAAGGCCCATACTAAACATACATCAAATTCGAGCATACGCGTGGATCGACACTACAGCAACAGCACACTCAATGTTTGAAAACTTTCCCATTCACTCGCGCAGCATTACCTCCAACTCATGCCTCAACTGCTCGACCAATTCCGCCCAGAGTTGCCTGCCGACCTCTACGTGTACCAGGTCGGCTCCGGAATTTCCCCCAAGAGTTGATACCTGCCGACCTCACGCTTCTTGTAAGCCACAGGGTCATGCAAGGAATGGGTGCGGATATCTCTCCAGTATCGGTCGAATCCATACTTCTTGCCCGTAGCACGGGCGCCGAGCATCTCAAAGATACCGCTGGTCACGGAGAGGCCCGTATCGGTGGTGACAACCTTGGCGTGCGCGACCAAGGCCGCAACCTCACCACGACGCTCGGCAGTGATGCCAGCGCGTCCTTTGCGAGCGTGGCCATTTGTTGCGCCGTCCGTCTTCGTTTCAGCATCCACATTCTGGAAGCTTGCCGAGGTAGTGATAGTGTACGGCGGGTCTGTCTTGAGAAGAGCACCATTGTCGTCCACGCGAGAATGGAGGTAGTTCGGATTCACGAGATGGCTCCAATTCTGCTCGTCAACAGATGAGCCATACTGTCCACCCTCGCGATAAGCACTGGCAATCTCCGCCCCGGCGCGATCGGCGAGAGCATCCGCAGCCGCAAGGTGAGCACGATATTCGCCATAGCGTTCGAGAATGTACCATTCGTCTGCAGCCTTGTCCTTATTATCGCCTCCAAAAGGCCAAGCCCGTGTCGAATTGATTGTATAGAGGGAAGCAGCTCCCAAGGCACCTTGTGCGATGCCAAGGTAGAAATTAGCAAAGACCAGCTGGATGGTAGGAAGCAGCAAGGAGGCGAACGGAACGCCCAGAACGTGTTGGACTGGGCGCTTATTCTGGGGATCCCAACCAAGAGCATCAGACCATGGCACTCGGACGTTCTCAATCTTAACACTGCCAGACTCTGTCAACCGTAGACCGACGTTATCCCAATTGTGCAGAAATTGGATGCCAGGCTGGTCCGTTTTGACGAACGTGAAGATATGGTCTTCGGTGCCGTCGAGCACTCCCTCGAGTACGGTAAGATCCGACACAACGCCACCTGCGAGACGTCAGTCGTGCTGAGCCTAAGAAGATTAATCTCTCGGGCCATACCAGTGTTGAAGTTCTTGAACCCATTGAACACGATCTCATTGCCCTCGCTCGTAATTTTCAAGTCGCTGTCCCGGGGGTTTACAGCTCCGCCAACGAACCAGTTATTCTCGATGATGACTTGCTGGACGCTGTCCTGCTGTTCCTCTGTACCAACGACATTCGCCGTGGTTGACCATAACAAGTGATATCCAAGCAACATGCCCAGAGACCCGTCGCCTTTGGCAACCTCCCTAATGACTTTGTATCCAGTCTCCCAGCTTTGTCCTCCTCCGCCATACTTGCTTGGCCCGAGGATCTTCAGCAGACCTGCTGCCTTCAACAATGCAACCTCGGCCCTTGGCGACTTGTTTTCAATGTCTCTCTGAGCAGCATCTTGCCCCAGAATGTCCGAAACCTCCTTGGCACGACGAAGCCATCCCTGCTGCGTGGTAGGCTGACCAGCATTGTTGAAGTTTTGAATGTGATCGTTGTAGATGCTAGGCTCGGTATACTCGCGTACTTTTGCCATGGTGATCAATGTTGGAAGCGAGAGGTGTGACCAGGTCTTCGGCGAGGCGCCATCTTCTGCACTTATATATTCGCAGATCCCCAGTCCACATTCCACGATATAGCATGCTCCGGTCCCTCAAAATCCTCGTGTAGCGCTGTTGCATGGGCTGGAGACAGAGTGATCTTCATGGCTATTCGAGCTTGTGTATGACGTGCTCAGCGCTGCTCGAGCTCGCCATCGCCCCCCCTCGAGCACGATGTAACTTTATCCAGACCTAAGACTACATCTACAGAGTCCACTGGTTCGCAATTCCAAGTGCCGAGTCGGAGGTTCTGTGGTTCGTCTATGAGGAAAGTAGACCGCGTATGAAGCTCATGAAGCGTTGCTTGGCTGAAAACATTGATTTGGGTATAGCGCAAAATCTAATTAGTATTATGCCACTTTGCTCAACCTGCGGAGATCAATGAGGCAGAACAGCCGGGAATTCGATGAAGATTATAAGTCTCTCAGGACTGCTCGACCTCCGTGTCATTTGTAGTGGATGATACGCAAGCCAAAAGTCTGGACTATTACTGCTCTGCAATCCGGAGCCAGGGATATTAGTGATCCTGCAAGCGTATCGCTCGTACCTCTGGATTGATCAAAAGCCCATTATCTGAGGAAGATGAGACGGACGGATCCCTTGTTCATGAGCCATCTCATCATCGCCCGTATCTTCGTCCTTCACCGCTGTCGTACGGATTGCTGCCGTTGCTGTATGGAGCATTGTTTGCCGTTCTTGGACGATCGTACGGATTCGACGCATTACCCGGAGGAGCAGGCGCACCACCAGGAGCAGGACTTGATCTCCCACCACCCCATAGTCGAGCCTTGAGTTTCTCTTGAGCTGATACAGCCGCCGGACCTCCTGCACTCGGCGGCGGGCTGGGCTGAGGTGCCATGCCGCTGTTCGGTCGGCTCGACGACTGCTGTGATGCTATACTCTGATAGCTTCCTGCTCGCTGCGAGGGCAGTGGACGAGCCTGCGGCGGTGCAAGGTTCGAGCTGCTTTGGGCCGCAGGTGGATTCATAGGCCGTCTTGCATTTCTCAAGCTCTGAGGTTGCATCGGGCCGTTGTTTTGTGGTGTAGAGGGCGGGTCCCACAGGTCGCTCAAGCTGCCTCTTTGCCCGCCTTGGTTTTGCACGCCGGAGTACTGGCTCTTTCCCCCGGCACTGGTGAAGTAGCCTGATTGCTGCGCATATGGCTGCGGAGTGATGGCCCGCTTGTCATTAGGATCTGGCGGTAGCCATCCTGGGAACGGACGGCCTTTCTCGGTGTAGTACGCACGCAGGACACGGCAGAGATGTGTATCGTCTTCGGTGTCGCCGTCGTCTTCGCTTGAAAGGAGCGTTCTCCGTAAAGAGTTGTATCTTGATGTTGTGTGGGTGAGCAGGTTACTGAGGTATGAGGACATGGCTGTAGCGTTGGCGCATGCGGTGACTGGAGATGGCTAAGATCAAGCAACCGCAGGCTTGAGAAGCGACAAGGAAAGGCAGCACATGCAACTTTGAATGCGGGACGCTCTCGGCACTCGAAGAGATGGCCCGAAGCGAGCCGAGCACTAGACCGTTTCAAGTGACGAGCTTGGAATTCCAGCTCTCACACTCGCAAGACTCGTTTTCCAGCGTCAGCTTCCCTTGATCTCATCATCAGTGTGAATTGCGCTGAAATGCGTGTGCTAATTCGCCCTCTTCACACCCCTCGTGAAAGTGTGGAATCCCGCAATCATATCGCCTTGGCTCGGCGCTACCTTGAAAGGTGCGTGTCGCCGCAAAGACCTTGGATCGATGCTCTTCGCCTGCATTTGCCAATGTGATAACATCTCCCTGCGTCTGCGAAGCTGGTTTCGGAAGGGAGACCAACTGCATGCAAACCCTCGTCCTCATTCATTTCGCGCGTTGCCGAGTTACGATTGCGAGCGCCCGGGCTAAGTTGGTGGAAGACGCCAGCGACTCGGATTGTGCGGTGTTCAGTAGTGGACGCTTGCAGCAACGCTCTTAGGAGACAGCAAACGAAAGCGCGTGGCCTATTCATATCAAAGTGAGACCTTCTCGCTGCTTGCCTTGCCTCAGAGCTACGTCACACTTGTGCGATGCCTTATGGTGTCTGCATCCATCTGACTTCATTTTCTCGCCGCACCGAGCTATGTCCATCCAAGTGTGCCTTTGTCGGACCGTATCGTTGTTTCGTAATAAGGTGATCGAATGCACCTGGCTGAGACCTGTGGTCCGGAAGCAGGCGGACTGTCACAAGAGCAGCATCTTGCTGACGTTCGAAGAAGCGACCGCGCAACTTTGGATTCGCTTTCTCTTCGCAGGTCTGCTGGTGTCGCAGGAGCTTGGTAGTCAGTCGGGGATTAGCAAGCAAGCAAGCAGTGCGAAGAAAGCAATCTATGCCGGAAATGCATCCGACTTAGTTATGGCGGCAACGGCTCTAAGGCGCCCTCGACTGTTCCGCAATTGTCCAAACCAGCTTGACGTG
Organism: Lecanosticta acicola; assembly: GCA_963674455.1. NCBI lineage: Eukaryota > Fungi > Ascomycota > Dothideomycetes > Mycosphaerellales > Mycosphaerellaceae > Lecanosticta > Lecanosticta acicola. The sequence goes on from CAVMBE010000131.1 coordinate 50,446, forward strand.
TTGGTGTCGGTGTCGGCCAGCTTTGGAAGGGGATTCCGACAATGATCCGGAGCCTACTGCATGGGCCCCATAGCTAAGAGCAGGTAGAATGCCAGCAGCAGTCGTACAGAGGGAGGGTATGGTAGGTGTCGGGACTGACTTGCCATGAAGGGCAGCATTTACAGGTGTAACACAACATGATGCCTCCACGGACGCTTGAGCACGTAGAAGATGACACAAGCTCAACTTCCGCCTATCCGGGCAGGAAGGGCGGCGGAGTAGGAGAGGCAGACTTTCAACTCACTCCTTGCGAGCGGTTGCTTCTGCAGGTCTGGGCATCCAGCATCCGCAAATGGTAGTAGTGCACCGGTCGGAGGTTGGTTGCCAGAGGCCAGCCGGTCTGGCGTTCCGCAATACATCCGGCTCGCTCACACAGGCACATTGCCAAGTGGACCCCGCTCTGCTGCCGGGCGTCTAGCAGAGTGTCGCGTGTGAGCGCTGCCCAGTCGCCGCGAGGGCAAGAGGGGTATGTATCGAGCAGACAGGCTGAGACAGCGTCACGGAGCAGGCTCGTGCTCAGGCTTCAGCAGGCGCAGAGGGCACGACCGCGTGCGATGCTGAGCTTTTCCCTTGTCCGCAGCTCCCCCGAGCCTTGCGATGTGATGTGTCCAAGTGCGGGCACAGCACAGGCACACGGGCACAGGCATGTAGAACGCAGCATATAAAACGCAGCTCGTCGACGCGCTGCGGTGGTGTTGTCTGCTGCAGCTGTCCTTCCACCATCGCATCGTATCGCATCGCACCGCATCGCACCGCATCGCACCCTTCAGATATATTGTTGAAGGAGGAAGTCGCACCCAGCAACCAACGGCAAGTCTCCCCGCATGCGATCCGCGCCATGACGAACCTTCCTGCCTGCTCAGATCGGGTTGACGGAACCCGTCGCGCTAATACGCATTCATGCCATCAGAGCTCCCGCGTTGCAACTCCACTACCAGAGCTACCCGAGCTACATAACGCCCTCCTCCTGCCGGCTCACAACACGATTCTTTTTGCCCTCCTCCAAAAAGTTCCCCTCTCCACTCTTCACAATGGTATTTGCCCGCTCCGCCCTCCGTGCTGCTCGTCCAGCCAGCTCTCTGCTTTCGCAGAGGGCCACCACCTCCTTCTCCCACCGCGGAGCCTCCCTCGCAAAGACCGCGAGCCTGGGCGGTGTCAGAACGCTGACCGCGACTGCCTCTCGACAGGGAAAGGTCCTCCTCGTTCTGTACGACGTAAGTCATGTCCCCTACAGCTCCAGCATGATTCTCCGAGCTCTCAATGCGAGAATAGGTCTAATCATTGATGCCAGGGCAACGAGCACGCCAGGCAAGAGCCCAAGTTGCTTGGAACCACGGAGAATGAGCTTGGACTCCGAAAGTGGATCGAGGACCAGGGCCACACTCTAGTCACCACCTCCGACAAGGAGGGCGCGAACAGCAAGTTCGACCAGGAGCTCGTCGACGCTGAAGTCATCATCACCACTCCGTAAGAAGATCCTCACGCAATTGTATATACAATTGGAACGTTCGCCTGACCAACCTCAGATTCCACCCGGGTTACCTGACCGCCGAGCGTCTCGCAAAGGCCAAGAACCTCAAGATCGCCGTAACTGCTGGTATTGGCTCCGACCACGTCGACCTGAACGCCGCCAACAAGACCAATGGCGGTATCACCGTTGCTGAGGTCACCGGTTCCAATGTCGTCTCCGTCGCCGAGCACGTCGTCATGACCATCTTGGTCCTCGTCCGCAACTTCGTCCCTGCCCACGAGCAAATCGCCAGCGGTGACTGGAATGTCGCAGCCGTCGCCAAGAACGAGTATGACCTCGAGAACAAGGTCGTCGGTACCGTTGCTGTCGGCCGTATCGGTGAGCGTGTCCTCCGCCGCCTGAAGCCATTCGACTGCAAGGAGCTTCTGTACTTTGACTACCAGCCGCTCTCCAAGGAGAAGGAGCAGGAGATTGGCTGCCGACGTGTCGAGAACCTCGAGGAGATGCTTGCCCAGTGTGATATTGTCACCATCAACGCCCCACTGCACGAGAAGACCCGCGGCCTGTTCAACAAGGAGCTCATCTCCAAGATGAAGAAGGGTAAGTCATCGAGCTCGATTGAGGACGTGGAATCTCCAGGCTAACTTTGTCCAGGCTCTTGGCTCGTCAACACCGCCCGTGGTGCCATCGTCGTCAAGGAGGATGTCGCCGATGCCCTCAAGTCTGGCCAGCTCCGTGGCTACGGTGGAGATGTCTGGTTCCCACAGCCAGCACCAAAGGACCACCCACTCCGCTACGCCGAATACGGTCCATTCAAGTCCGGCGGAAACGCAATGGTTCCACACATGTCCGGTACCTCGCTCGACGCCCAAGAGCGCTACGCGACTGGTGTCAAGAACATCCTGCAATCATACTTCAGCGGCAAGCACGACTACAGGCCTGAGGACCTGATCGTGTACAAGGGAGACTACGCCACCAAGGCCTATGGCCAGCGTGAGAAGAAATAGACGATGAGCTTGTATAGTTAGCGACTTCCTGTAATGCCGAAATGTGTAACAACGTTCCAGAAGAAGACGTGAGAGACGCTTCAATACTTGCCTGTAGAACCTGTCGGGAGCTATTGAAAGTGGTTGGCGGAGTGAAAAGCTCGGCGTTGGCCGGACGGCCATTGACTCCAGCTTTTGCTCTCCCGGGCAAGCCGGGTTGGCTTGGCTCGGCTCGGCTCGGCTCCCAACACCACGTGACTTTTCGACTCTCCCGA
>CAVMBE010000132.1:0-51588 GCA_963674455.1 Lecanosticta acicola
ACGCATTATTGCCCTCATTACGCTGACAACAAACCAACTAACCTCTACGACCTTCTCGACACCTCGCAGCATCCACTCGTACACTCCGCCGCGCGAGGACGATATGATTTGTGCTGATGTTCAAGATGAAAGAGCTTGATAAAGGAAAGACAATATACTATCGCTCGAGCGCATGGAACACCTCGTCAATCAATCAATCAATCAATCAATCAATCAATCAATCAATCAATCAATCAATCGTAATACCAATACCGTCGTAGGCCACCAGTCTCCTGTCATCTTGGATTCCATCTCAGATGGCAATGGTCTCAGCGCCTCGCACGCGATCGAGAAGCGACTCAACGTTCTCCGGAAGCGTATCTCCTCTCCAAGCTACCATACCATCTGGGCGCACGAGCACGAGCTTCCGCTGGTAAAGGGCCGCAGCCTTCTCGTGCTCGATGGAAACGCAGTCGAGTGGCAACCCGACTCTGCGAGCAGCCTTGATAATGCCCTGCGCGTCCGGCGCTTCAGGCCCGAAAGAGAGCAACACAAACCCCTTGCCGAAGAGATCGATCGTAGCACGTCCCTCTTCCAGCCAGATGTGTGGCGCTCGATGACCCGGTCTCGAAGTCGGGATGTACAGCTCCGGCTCGTTTGGCGGCGCGGGCGTGCCATCGGGTACCACGAGGGGTGAGCTGGCATAGTCATATCCAAGCGCAAGGCCAATGGATTGGAATTCTTGACGCATGGTGGCTGCCATTCTCTCGCCAATGGCTTTGCGCTGCTCGTCGGCTTCGGGGCCGTCTTCGAGCACCTTATCACGTCCCTTGTCCTCCTTCCAGATGCCGAAGTTCTTGGTGGATCCCTGACCGTTGCGAATGGCGATGTGGCGTCTTTCAGTCTGGTAGGCGTGCAATAGGTGCTGGCCTCCCCAGCCTTCGAGGAGAGCTTGCAGTATCCAGCTGAGATCGGATGCGTCTCCGAGTCCGGTGTTCAGGCCATGGCCCCCAGTCGGTGACATGGTGTGAGCTGCATCTCCGCAGAGAAAAATGCGACCTGCGTTGTACTGGTCCGCGGTATACTGGCTTCTACGCCATTGCAGGACACGTCGGATAGTGAAGGGAATGTCGTCACGGCCGAGGGCTTTCCTGACAAGAGGGCTGATGTCGTAGGACTTGATGTCGCCGATCTTGCCTTCCATTCCGACAACGGAGAAGCGCCATAGATTACCGCCATCGACGGTGGTGAAGTTGCCCCAGGTTCCGTCCGGACCGATGAACATGTATCGCTCTGCCTTGGGCTCGCCAAACGCACAATATCTCCAGAGGTCTTCGATCTCTACGACGGCGCTGAGAGTGTGGCCGAGATCTTTGCCGTTGAATGGGATCCCCAGCGCCTTGCGGGCCTTGGATGACGGACCGTCACACGCAGCGACATACTGAGCGCGGATCTCTTCTTCCTCGCCTCCCTCAACAAGCTTCACAACGCACGTCACGCCGCTTTGGTCCTGCTTGCAATCCACAAGCTCAAGACCGTATCGAAGCGTCGCCATTCCTTGCCTCTCAATCGCTCTAGCAAGCACGGGATCAAACCAGCACTGCGGACATCTCTGCAACATCTCGCTGCTCTCCTCAGGCAGATCACGCTCCTGATAGGAAGGCATTTCCAGGCGGCCAATCAACCTGCCGTTGATCGATGTGCAGTAGACGGTGTCCCCAGGGAGATCTTGCGGATAGCCTGCGTTGGCGACTTCATCTCTCACGCCGAGAAGACGACAGTATTCCATGGTCCGCTCATTGAGTACACTGGCTTTGGCCTCGATCTCCGTCGCTGTGCCAGGTTTGCGCTCGATGATGGTGGAGCGGATGCCACGGCGTCCCAGGTCAAGTCCGAGTGCCAGACCGACAGGACCTGAGATGCTGTCAGCCCCCTCCGTTTCAAATGGACCGATTGCATATCGAATTCACCTGCGCCGATGATAAGAACGTTCAACGCATCCTGTACCGGCTCGATTGAACCCATCTTCTTCTCGTGATGAGGCTTGATACCCGATGCAAACGAAATTGGCGGAGGGACGAACAAGCTGTAAGCAGCACTGGGAGACTTCGTTTTGAGCGTCACTGATAGATTCGACCACGCCGGGCAAATATGCAATAAGTTTGGGATCACTTCTGTCTGTGGTCTCTGTGCGCTCTTTTCTCTCCAGGAACAGGTTTTTCTATCTTGGGATCCATAATATTATTATCACTGTAGCTGTCCTCCGACTGCCGGTTGTCCAACCGCCACTGCGATGGAGCGGAAGCCGAGCGTCCCCGAGCATGGATGGTATCTCGTGGTATGGCATTACCACCGCTTGCGTAGCGCGATCCGACCACAAACCCTACGGGCAGCTTCCCAAAACTACCGCAGCTCCCCCTCCCAGTATAACGTTAATAATGTTGTCTTTATCCACGTTCACCGTATGCACACAGCTAGCCACCGCGAAAGACCTCTAGAATATCGTATCGTATCGTACCTGCCCGCCCGGTGAGGGCTACTAGTATCTTTCTTTCCTATTAGCCGAAGCGAACCTCAGAGGAGCCCGCGGTAGATGGGCCATCCCGACGGAGTGCCCGGGGAATACGTAACGCGCTATAGGATGTAGTAGGTATTATACAGATAATGCCCATCGACACGCCGTGTTCATACGGTAGATGTGGGAAAAGATAACGTTATGAACGTTACCTATGCCTCAAACCGCGAGAGTAGGTGAGATTCCGATCTGATCTGATCTGGCGGGCGTCTCCCGAACGAAAACCCGATTCCAAAACCCGATTGGTTCAGCAAAGTCACTCCACACACGGTACACAGAGAGCACGATATCATCATCACGCGAGCGATGAAGATGGTCGTGTGAGTGAGTGAGTGAGTGAGTGAGTGAGTGAGTGAGTGAGTGAGTGAGTGAGTGAGTGTGGCCGGCTGGGCTTCCGTACGATAGAATTCTTTTTGACTGGCATTATTATTAGTGTGGTAGTGGCTCAATCCAAACGATTCGATTTTCACCGCGTGCGTGCTAGATGATCGGAGTTCCGCGGCAAGCAAAGACGTTGGTGGCCTGAGATGAGAGGATTGTGATGACGAGCCTGCCAATGCAAGTTCTGATACTCCTATGAATCGAGGTTATTTGGTCCCCAGCGCAGGCTCCTATGTGCAGATTATCTAGAGGTCTCGACCGAAACCCACGCGACCAACGCTTTCAATCCCGAAGAAGAGATCCGACGCGTACAGAGCATCACATCAGCAGATACACGGAGGGACTAGGCTTCCCACGTCCTCTCGGAGCCACTTCAACCTCCGCTTCAATTCCGCAAGAGAGTGGTAGAACGAAATCTCGCTCAGATCTAGGCTGGGGACATGCCCCGCCGCCGCACGATCCCTCTGAAGAGCTTCCATGGAGGTTTCGTCGGACAACGCTGCGCTAGAAGCAGTGGGGGTTTCGATTGCGTCCATCGGGATGCCAAATTCGGTGTAGACATCTCGGTACCGGATGCGTTGCCGCACGACGGCGTCAAACTTCTTCTCCATGGATTCGGCGAAAGCGGTCAAGTGGGAGAGCTCGTCGTGGACAGCACCGACCTGGGTGCTGTCGACACTCGTGTTTGTGTTTGAAGAGCCTGATGAGCTAGGAGAGCGGCTCGTGAATTGCTGTGGCTCGGACCTGGGTATTGCCATGGGGTCGAAGGCGGGCATTTGTGCGTCTAGAAAGTTGAGAGGTGCGACGAAAGAGGGGGCCATTGGGACCTGAGATGGTATGCCCCCGACTGGCTGTGTCAAAAGGCCATTTGCCAAGCTCGGCGCGCTCCAAAAGCAGTCGGCTGATAAATGCTCGATGGGATACGTTGGGTGTGGCGGAAAAGACCACATGTCCATGTTCTCGCTGCTCTCAGAGCCGTGTATGGAAAAGGCCCGTGGAGGTGAGAGTGATGATGAAGCCGATGGCGTGGAGCCTATGGAGTCTGGCGATGAAGTGATTGAGCGGTCAGTCATCGAAGGGTCTGGGTTGCTGCTCGCATGTTTGCGACCTTGTCGCCGAGAAAAGCTGTACAAGCAATGAAGTCCTTTGGCCGAACATCTCGAGCAGCTCGGTTTGTCCTTGTTGCACCGGACTTTCGAAGTGGAGCACCAGTCGCAGGAGTCTCTCAGGCGTGGCTGTCGTTTCTGTATTTGAGGCATGCTGGTGATATTGGTGTAGGATAGTATGTTCCTGGCAAATCGAGCTGGCTGAACTAGTCCACGTCAAAGTGGTCAAGGATGAGTCTCTCAATCAAATTGGTGCGGAGACATCGAGTTCTACCGTCAAAGACGATCAAAGCCAGCGGATGGAGACAAAGTGCGTGGGATATCCTTGAACATATCTCAATGGCATCAGAAGCGACATCATCAGGATGCATGGCCGATCGCGCAGCAGATGGCACCGCAAGCCCGTCGGGGTCTTTCGCAGGTGCTCAGTATAGAAGCAGACGCATCCTTCTGCATGCCATGAAATCCTTTGAAAGGCTACATTGTGAAATGTAAGTTCGGAGGATTCGCAGACAACGGATTTTCGCCGTGGTTGCGGGTTGAAGATCTGCGTTGCCGGAGCAAAATCGCACCTTTCAGCCCTCAGCTGGAGGGATCATCGCAAGCTCCGTCGTCTCGTTTCCCCTTGTTTTTCTTCGTTTGTTCAGCCGAAAGGAAAGTCGGCACTTCAAGTAAAGTCATCTCTATTCTGCGAATGCAATCAAGTTCGCGAATGTGCTGCTGGAGTGCAGCAAAGGACAAGCAGAGAAAAGGCATTGTCCGCCCGCGTTCAATTCCGTGCCAACACCCGCATCCCGCACCATTGCTCAGCTATGGATTAACGAGGTGCCGCGTGCGGGAAGCATGGCGCTGACTGTGCGGAACGCCCCATAGAGGCTTCGGTCTGATCTCTTGGGGAGAATGAATCGCACACGTGGCTATTGAACTTGTTGGAGCTCCTCGGTATCACATGTGGTTGGTCTGCTGCTGCTGCTGCTGCTGCAAGGAGAGTAGATCAGTGGGAGTAGTAGAGCTCCAACATCGCAACAGCCGGGAGGCTCGGGATATCGTGAAATTGTGGAATCGAATCCAATGCCCGCGCTTGTTGACGATGGTAGTCAAGAGTCTGTCTGCCTCCACGGCAACGGCGTATGTAATACGCACCGCTAGGCCTCTGCTTGTGAAGAACCAGGCCCTCAATCGAATGTTGTGTTCGGCGCCTTGGTAGGTCATCCTGCCCTGCCGCAGGTCGGCCCCATGTACTGGCAAGCACCGAGATGAATGGCAACAAGACCGCTCTCTGACACCCACGTATGCAGCCAACAACGTTCAGCAACGCTCTTTGATGTTGACTCTGCACAGATCGAAACCACTTGGTGGCGCAGATGGCCCTGTCGACATCGCTCTTCCAAATACGCTGTGCTGCCGACCGACAGACCACTCTTGCCGGCATGTACCAGTCAAAGACAACCACAGCGGCAAGGACGACGTTTTTTTTTTGCAGGTATAGCCGCGATCATCTTCACTGTTTGCGCGCTTCAAGTCGCGACTGTAGCTCCTCATAGGCTTGTCGACGAATCGCCACAGTCGCATCTCACCTCCCGAGACTGGTCAATTCCAGAGAGTTTCAACCTATCTTAGGCTTTGCGTCTTCCCCTTTCAACGTCCCAACTCGCCTGCGGCTGTCGCCACCTGACCCCTTCCCAAGGACTCTCTTGCCGTCTCCCGACCACACTCCGACTCCGCGACTTCCCATGCCACGCCAAATCCCCACTCCGCCGCACATCACCGCTGCGTCGCATACTCTTCGCCAAGCTCAGAGTGTGTTCGATCTTGATCGTCTGCAAGTGATGTTCAATCTCCGGATCATCCGTTCGGCGTTTCCACAGAAGCCATTTCTTGCGCAGGCGTCTCTTCGCTTCGTTCATGGCATAGCCTAGTTCGTCGACGGAGAGCGCAATGGCGATGCAGGGAATGGAGATGGCGAGTCCAATGCCAAAGATGTACTGCGAGACGTAGCCCAGAGACATCTGTTGCTGGCCTGTTCGTTCGTCGTGCGGAAACTGGTCCACGTTGATTGCGAAGAACGCCGCGATGAACGACAATGGCAGGAAGATTACAGTGACAATGGTAAACACCATAATCGTCTGCCCTTGCCTTTGTGTACCCGCTGCTTGGTCTCGGGCAAATCGCGCTTCGAATGCGTTGGCGTGTTTCTGCTTCAGATCCAGCAAGTCGCGGATGTTGGTATAAATGCGCTCGGCTTGTTTGTCCATCCTGTCAATATCCTTCAGAGGATTGCTGATGGTCTTCTCTTGCTCCTCGAAGCCTTTGTCAACCTTTCGCAGCTGCTCCAGCGAGCGGTGGCCAAGCGATCGATCATCTCGATAAGTGTCCTTGACCGCGTCTTTCAGGTCCGGCAGGATGTTCATCTGGTGATCAAGCACCATGCGAATGATGTCAAGCTCATCTCGAATATCCTTAATCTCAGCTAGGAGGTCGGTTTCTGCGCCAACATCCAGAAGTTGGTCGAGGAATTGTGGATCATGATCCTGTAGCTCGTCAAAGTGGAACTGGTCAGCTTTCTTAGCCGCGTGTTGATGCGCCTTTGAATCGGCTTCGAGATTTCTCGAGAATCGGTTTGGTCGTTGGTGTGTCCTAAGCCATTCTGAAGCTTGTTGCGATGCGACGGAGAACTCGCCGAACAACGACGCCTCTTTGTCCATAGCATCTCCAATCGACGCCTCGAACATGTCCATAAACGCAAACTCTTCGTCACCTTTCCTATGTCGATCGAATGTGCCCAGGCACCGACCTACGATGGTGCTCGCAAGCTGGTAGACATTCTGTACAGGCTCTCGCGTTTTCGAGTTGATGTCTTCAATGATACCTTCCAGCACATTCAGAGCATCGTTACGGGGTTGGCGCCATCTCTGAGGAAACGCAGTAACCACCAAATCTTTTCCGAGGACCCACATGAATAGTTGATCGACCATGAACACCTTTATCTCGTCATCTGGCCTTTTTCCATGATTCTTCTGGAAACGGTACACCACCTGGTCGGCATCGCGTACCTTCGTGTCGATGTTGTGATAAAAGTACTGATCAAGCGTTCGGCGGATTTGCAGGAACGAGCTCGATTTCTCCAAGTGCGCCCGTATCAGTACGAAATCAGCTTCGTGGTGAGTGAGCAGATGTGAATTCTCCAGCGCCAGATGCATCTCTCTACGACGCCTGTCTGTTTCAAAATGCAGGTAGGGCATGAAAAGGAAGACGTTGCGCGAAGCGTTGTATCTCCTCTGTGTTGCGTGCCTGTCTGGCTTGTCGACACTGCTGCCGGACTCCTTGCGTTGCTTCTGTTTCCCTGGCGACTTGGAAGGCTTATTGGCTTTGTTGGGTCTCGAGTTCTGCTTTGGAGTCACAGACGTCTCAGATGTCGCGATCGTTGAAGCGGTCTCCTGCCGTTGCACTTGAGGCTGCGAGGATTTCGAGGTTTGCTTGGCTGCTCTGGTGCCCGAAGACTCCGCAGTTGTCGTGTCCTGTCTCCCAGTGCCCTTGCTGGATTTGGGTCTCTGTTTTGTGCCACTCGTAGGTTCCGCGCCTGCAGTCGCTTGTATCTCGCCGTTGGCCTTACCAGCATCATGCAGCTTCGCTGCGGTTGGGCTCTCCAGTATATCTTCCGGAACAGCTGTGAGAAGGTGAGCATCTTGCAGCATAATCGCAGGAGGCCCCGCTTTGTCTATGGGCGGTATCAGATCGACTTCTTCTAAGGCGCGATGAATCACTTGACATTGGGGCCGCATGAACTGTGAGTGCTGTTGCTGCCCGCGATGTTGATGGGTGAACGACATCTCCAAGGCTTTGTAGCCCTCGACGTCTGTGGCGCCTTCTTCAATAAAGCGTTTCGTGAGTAGAGCATCGCACCAGGCTATATTATTAGCCGGTAGGTGGATCCATCGAAATTCCGAGCCCTTGACATTCTTTGCCAGCGTGCTAACCGCATGCCTGGTCGGGTCCCGTGCTTCTCTAGCATAGAGCACTTCGTAGACTGACCGTCTTGTTACTCTGTTCTCGTTCTTGAAGTTCCCGAAATCGACAATCGTGGCATTGAACTGCTGTGAGGCTGCTTTCTCATCGGTCGAGAGATCATTGAGATGGTTCCAGGGAGCAAGCTTTTCCACAATCTCCTTATTTCCATGTTGAGCCGCTATCAATAGTGGGGTGTTGCCAAATCTGTCCTTGGAATTTCTCCTGCATCGGGGATGTCTGAGCAGACACTCGGTCACCTCTCGATGCCCAGACTCAGCAGCAACGTGTAATGGGGTTCTCCCGTTCAGCAACTCGCAGTTCACGTCAGCCCCCGCATCGAGCAGTGTTTGGACAAGACTAGCAGAGGCTTGAGTACAAGCATTGTGCAATGGGGTCCAGCCCCCATCAGATCTTGCATGAATATCAGCCTCATGGGCTATGAGGATACGGGCCAGGTGTCCTCGGCCATGAGACGCCGCTAGATGCAGAGGCGTCTTATCGCGATTGTCCGTGGCGTTGACGGTGGCCTTAGGAGAGGCACCTCCAAATCGGGTTCTAAGCAGCAACTTCATGAGGTCTTCATGATCTGTCACGCATGTCCAATGGAGTGGAGTTCTGCCGACGTGGTCTTCCGCTTCAACGTTCACACCTGCTTGTAGGAGGTACTGTACAATGTCCATGCCACATTTTCGCTTGGGCGCTTCTCCGGGTCTAGTCGCTCTCTCGTCGCCTTTGTCGGCTGCTATGTTGTGCAGCACATTGCGTCTACGCAGATCCACAGAATCGACATGCGCTCCTTCCTCGAGCAAAAGCTCCACGACCTGCTTGTGACCTTTGTAAGCGGCGGTCATGAGAGCAGTGCGACCTTTCTTGTCGCGAGCTTCCAAATCGGCTGCATATTCGATGAGCACCTGCGCTATTCGCAAAGATCCATATTCAGCGGCGCGAAGCAAGCTCGCCGGCTTGTTGCCAGACGCGTAGTCGGGGCTGGCGCCATGAGAGAGCAGGAAACGAGCAACATCTGGCAGGCTCTTGTCGCACGCCCTCACCAGCCCGATGGACAGGAAGGATTCGCTGCATTGGCCTCTGGCCTGTGCTTGCTCCAGTATGTCTTTGACATCCGGAATGCTGTCGGCCTCAACGGCGCGCAAGAGTTTCGGCTCGAGTCTGTCATTGTTGCTGTTGCCGCTTTGGAGGCTGGGAGGTCTCTTTGGCATTCCGACGACCCTGGCAGCAGCAGTCGAGGTCTCCACTGACGATTCTCTGACTGCGGTCACGGTAGGATCCCTGTCTTTGGAGATGTCGGCATGGCCGCTCCTTCGCCTGCTCGTTTCGCCTCAGCGTTGGCCGGGATTTGAGGTCGAGAAGTGGTACGAGCCGTCAGATTCGCATCTACCATCTGCTACGTTCTGGGAACTGACAGTTCGTAATTCGTATGCGCATGCTGTGAGGAGCGAGAAGCGAGGAGCGTGCGTTCAGCTGCCTCCCGGTTTTCAACCTCCCTCTCTCAGCTGTGCGACTGCAAACGGTTAGAGTTTGGTCGTACATTGCGTCTCTCCACGCGCATCGTGCGCGTTATGTGCTCTATTCTCGAGTCTTAAAGTCTTAATAGTTACTAGTTACTAGTAGATCAGTAGTAGACTGTAGAGGTGTTGTACGAACGAGGCTACGATGGAAACGCGTTTGGGTGTTCGAAACCGTGAGAGGGAAGTGTCTGTCCAAATCGAGACTAGCTTCTTTCGGCTCCGGCTCCCGGCAAGCAAACCTCACCTTTCCCTTCCGAGCATAGCGAGTTCTCCCCGCTCTGCTCCAGCGCGTCTGTCTCGAGCGCGTCGACATTGGATTCTTCTCGCTGTGCACAACAAATTCGCGTCTCGGATTCAGATGGCATCCGGTCATCCTCCTCCCCTTTCCAATCTGGAGTATGATACCCAGTGCAAGCGCTGCCTAGACGGCGCCGTTCTGGGCAGAGCAGGCTCTCCATCATTTGATTCGCCCACTCGTTCGCGACCAGCCAGACGCTGGAGGGAGGCGCTTCTCGGGAATCCGCGATCCGCCGTGACGCAATCTCCCAGTATTCTGAGAACCTCGCATAATAAGACGGTAGGACTCTCCTGACCTTTAATAAAAAAAAAAAAAAAGGAATTTCGCAAAAGTCGAACATCTTGACCGGACCTATTGTCGTGGCATTGGGATTGCAATGGCTGCCTCCGCGGTGAGAGCCTTGGCGGGCTTGTGGGCATTGTACCAGGGCTTCAGACTCGCCGCGTTCATTCAGAGCCATTTCTTCCACAAGAGCACGCTCGATCGATTGCAGACACCTGGAGCACAGGGTGGAGAAGACGACTCCGCGTGGGCCTTGGTGTACGTGCGCACGAGACCACCAGAACCTTTCGCGCGCCAAAAGCGCTAACCAACAGCCCTCTTATAGCACAGGAGCTACAGACGGAATCGGCAAGGGCTTCGCCGAAGAACTCTGCGCACGAGGCTTCAACGTCATCATCCACGGTCGAAACGAAACCAAACTGGAAAAGGTGAAATCCTCTCTCCAGACCCGCTGGCCGAAATGCCAAATCCGCACGCTGCGAATGGACGCCAGCCGCGAAGCGGGCGATGCGGACGCCATGGCCCGCACGGCATGTGCTCTCCAGCCTCTGAACCTCAGAATCCTCATCAACAACGTCGGCGGCTCCAGCGGCAGCATCTCCTTCATGCCCCTCCAGGACCGAACTCCAGAGCAGATCCGATCGGTGCTGGAGGTCAACGTACGCTTCCCCACCGAGATCACCCGGGCACTCCTGCCCCAGCTCCAACGCAACGGCTCCGCTTTGATCATGAACATCGGCAGCGCGACGAGCGAGTTGAGTCTTCCGTATTTGAGCATCTATTCCGGGTGCAAGGGTTACAATCAATGCTGGTCGCGATGCCTCGAAGCGGAGATGCGAGCGGAGAATCACGATGTCGAGGTGCTGTGTATTCTGGTGGCGGCGGTGGCAACAGAGCTGAGCCCGAGACCGCTATCGTTGTTCGTCCCTAATGCCAGGCAGATGGCGGGGTACGCCTTGGGGAAAGTAGGGTGTGGCCGCGGCGAGATCTTCGGTTATTGGGGCCACCATTTGCAAGTCATGATGTTCCGGGCCATGCCGTCCTTCATGGCGCGGAAAGCGGTCGTAGATGTGGGGAAGAAGGAGAAACTTGAAGACGAGAAGCGGACGGCAAGTAGATGACAAAGATCTGTCTTGATCGCCAACTTGTAGTAGCTACAGTAAAGTGTACAAAGCCGTCATAAATACTAGCATACCAAGTACTGCGATGCCCGACCACCCTTGGATGAACGTTCGAGGCTGCGCATTCCTTAGTAATCTTTCTCGCTCCCTCTCTTTCTCGACTGCGATCTTCTCTGTCTCTCCTGCGAAGCACCCTTTAAACCGGCGCCCGTCGACGTCCGTCTATGCTTGAATCTTCCCTGTCGATTCTCCGTCGGTATGTTCACATTGTCCGGAAGCTCGTTACCAAGCATCGTGAACTGATTCGGCTCCAGCCGCAAACGCCTAGTTTCGATCGGAGACAAGCCTTTCTGAATCCGTTTCCTCGCCCATGGAAAGATGGCAGTGAAAGCAGCTGAGACCACAAATACGGGAATCGCGATGTAAAGATACCAAATTGGGGGCCAGGTGACAGTTGTGATACCGAACAGCGATGCCAGGAAAGAGACAGGGAGGAACAAAGTTGCGACTGCGGAAAGAAAGGCCGAGTTTTCCGTCTGATCTGCGTTGGTGATGTTGAATTCTAATTCGATGAGATTATTGAATCCTGAGAAGGTCAGTCTCCGCTTGTCGATGTGGGCTTGCTGTTACTCACGCTCTTTGAGGCCGTCAAGTGTAGAGTCAAACTGCTCCAGATCTTCGACGGCATCATCAATGTCATTCCACAACGGATCCTGCTGCTCGTTCTTGGGGACGTCATCTTTCAGCTTCTGGAGCTTCTTGAATGCCCTGGTATGGAAGTGGAGATAGTCCTTTAGCTCATATATCCTGTCGACCTCCACATGCATCCGTCGGGTTCTGCTTTTCACTGGGAGATGACGGCCATGGCTGTTGGCTTCTGATTCATCGAGTCGGGCCAATACCTCGCCGAAGATGTTTTGCCAGTCGGTCAGCAGCCAATGGAGCCTGAGGAATGTCCAGCAGATGCCCTCTTCATCCTCGCGCGGCTGATCAAAGTCTTGATCGCGCCATAGGTAGTCAAACATACGCTCCGTCACGACGTGCTCAGAGACCGCAGTCGCTCTGGTGAAGATGATTGTCACGGAAATCTGGGGGTCGAAACGGCAAGCACCACGGGCGCAAAACCATACTCCAGTCCGAAAGCGAAAGTCTTTCATGTCAGGCAGTCCGTTGTCTTCCCATGTCGGAGGTTCCAGGTCCACGGACCAGTAATAGACTTGCGGCACGTTCATATGGCTTGAGAAGGGTCAACAAGAGGCAGCTCTCGACGAGAAATGTAGACATACTCGATGACAAAAGTCCACGGCACATGCTTCCCACGCTTGCTGGCCTTTTCCGGAAATTGCATCGCGTTGCCAAATTGCACCGAGCGATCCAGGTCGGAAATATCGGACCAGTAGTCCTCAATGCAGGAATGAAGGACGTCGCCGAGCCAAGGCTCAAAGCCATTGACGGCAATGACGAGAGGATCTCTTGGATGAGCGCGAGTCTGTTCGTCCACGAGTCTTGCGAATCTTGGCGCGTCTCGGGGGCCATACGCTTCGACTTCATGGTATTTGGTGGCGCTACGCCTGCTCCCGACACGGATGGCAATTGGATGTGGGCCGTTCCCGGGATCATAGGTGGGTCGACGACGATGCTGGCGTTTGTGTGAGGCCGACATGTCTTCTTGGCGTTACTGAGAGGTCGTCGAGGCTGGGAGCGCGATGGAGCAAGTATCTGTCATCCGATCTAAGGTACATGTATCTCAGGAAGACGAGGACGTGACGAGGCGGGTAGGTGCTGCCTGAAGCTCCAGTCGTGAGTTCCTTCTGCTGATACCCCCCAATGTGCCTTCCCCACTATGTAGATGTCACGCAGGACGCAGTTCAATTGCGGCCGCCGTCGCGTCGCCGTCGCGTGTCGGGTTTGGTAAATATCAGAAAGTCATGACGATAAAGGCAGATCGGTAGACCGCAACGAGCCCAAAGTCCTACCCTCCGTAAGGTTGTCAGCTGGAGGACACATCTGATCCTTGGCGCCGTTCTGGCCGCAGCGGTCGAATCCGGCCGAGAGGGGATTGACTCATGGAGCACATGATGCGAACTTCTCGATGCAACATATGCATCCGCATGCCCGTTTCTCACCAGAAAGTGGGGAGGGAGATGAGGCAAGAGATGAAGGAGATGAAGTCTCCCGAAATGCCAAGCACAAAGAACGACTTGGCTACATGTACATGTATAGATCCCCGGCACTCAGCACGTGACACGATCGCGCGCTCGTGCCCGGTGCCCCACAGGCCACAGCACATTTCCGTTCTTTCTCCAGAATCTAGATCGCGCTAGTCCAGATTGGTAAAACTTGCTCAAAAGTCTCGGGGACGACAGGGAAGCAGCCAGTCGCGGGCGTGGCAAAGGGTATGAATAGTAGCAGAACCGCCTCTCGGGCCTCTCGGGTCTCGACGATGACGAGAAGGACGCGGCGCAACGGTAGGCGGTCCATTCGCTTTTCCTCTCCTTCCACTCACCCCTACAACCCGACTTCACGAAAGACATCGACGCACTGAGAGAGAGAGAGAGAGAGACGAGGAAGAGAAGACGAAATTCGCCGAGGCGAGAGGATACCAATCGCCGGGGGGAGTAGCGCAAGAAGCACACATTCGCGACCGCAATCCCTCAACATGGACATGTCCAGCAGCTCCAGCATGATGAGCAGCATGTCCATGGTCTTCACCACAGACCACTCCACCCCGCTGTACTCCTCCGCCTGGACACCGAGCACCACCGGCGCCTACGCCGGAACCTGCATCTTCCTCATCCTCCTCGCCGTCGTCTCCCGCATCCTGCTGGCATACCGTGGGCTTCTGGAACGGAAGTGGCACGACACAGCCGTCAAGCGTCGGTATATCGTCGTCGCGGGAGAGAGCGCGGCGGAGAGACAAGAGGCACTTTCGGGGCAAGATAAGAGCGAGACAGCGGTCTTGACCACGAGGGGAATGGATGAGAATGTCAGAGTGGTGACAAATGGGGGTACGAGGCCACGGGAGACGGTGCCCTGGAGATTTTCTACGGATTTGCCTAGGGCTTGTATTTTCACCGTTCAGGCTGGTGTCGGCTACCTGCTGTGAGTCCGCCCTTTTCCTTGTATTTCCGTCACCGAAACTGTTCGCTAACCCACCTATTCTTCAGGATGTTGGCTGTCATGACGCTCAATGTGGGATACTTCCTCTCCGTTCTGGCCGGGTTGTTTGTCGGCGAGCTTGCACTCGGTCGCTTTACCATCATCGATGATGGGCACCATTAGCACGGACTTTTGAGTAGTTGTATTGCTTATATCTTGTGATCAGAAAGCGCCAGAAAAGCTCCGATACACCAAGACCTACCTACCTACCCTGACGAGTGCCAACGTGTATGAAAAGTGCTCAAATGATATGCGAACGACACTTAAGAATTTCCTATTAAACCCACTATCAAGTTCAACAAACATACACATCTCGTGCACTACGACAAGTACAGCTCAAAAACGCCCAAGATCCTTCCATCAGATCGCGTCACTCTTTCAAGGTGCCTCCCACCTATTTCACAAGTCCCTCGAGCCCCTGGTCCTGGCCGCGGCACTTGGTCTTTTGGTAACAGTAGCGGTAATCGTCGTAGTGCGTGGTCGACAGACCGACACCGTAACGACATTCACACCACCAGACGTCGCCGGACTCGTGTCGGAAGATTCGCCTCCCGAAGCACCATTTTCGACAACCTTCTGCAGCGAAGTCGCTCCGGGAACATTGCTCGTGCCGGTGATGACCGAGAAGTATTCACACGTACCGCCCGGAAGGACCGTGATTCCCCGACAAGCCTCCTCTAGATCGCACACATCCAGACACGAAGCGGCGGGGAGCGCGACGTTGTCCTGCCGTTTAGCGGAGGAGGTGAAGCGCGTACCGACGAGAGATGAGTCGCACTGCACGGCGTAGGAACCGCCGGACGAATCGGTGTAGTTCTGCCCGTCGTAGGTAGGGCAGAGAGGGACGGTGGCCGCCGAGGTGGGAGCCGTGGCAGTGTTGGAGCCGTAATTGCCAGGAGGACCGGACATGGAGGCTGGTACAGAGGACGATCCGGGTGGGTACACGGGCGGAGCAGAAGACGCTATTGGTTGAGTCGGAACGGAGGAAGAGCCGCCTGGGTACATCGGGGCAGAGGATGTGCCAGCGCTTGACGAGCCTGCTGGATAGACGTTTACCGAGGAGCCCCCTGGAGAGACTGGCATTGAGGAGCCTCCTGGATAGACCGGCACTGAAGAGCTTTCGGGATAGACGGGCGCTGAAGAGCTTCCTGGATAGAACGGCACTGAAGAGCTTCCTGGATACATTGGCGCCGAAGAACTTCCTGGATAGACTGGAGACGAAGACCCTGAGGAGATAGGCGCCGGCGAGCTTCCAGGATAGACAGGAGCCGACGACGAGCCAATGGATGAAGGCACGGGCGTGACCGTGACAACCATTGGTCCCGAAGAGATAGGTGAGCTTTGGCCTGGCGGATACGCCGGAGCAGACGAAGAGGCTGGAGGTGGGTATGGAGAATACGTGTTCGGAGCGGTAGAAACAATGTAGACGGTGTCTTGGCCAGGTGCGTACGACGACGCCATAACCGCGGACGTGCTCCAGGTAGTCGTAGTCGTCGTGTAGGTAGCGAAAATCTCAGGCGGTGGATTTGGAACTGCCTCTCCAGTGATGGCCCCAGGCACATACGAATAGCCAGTGACTTGGCTGAACAGTGTGCAACTCCCATCAATATAATTGAAGTTGGTGCAATTGTTCGCCGGAATAGCGCAAGTTGCGGCGCAGTAAGTGTAATCCGGTGCAGCAAATCTCAAAGGCAGACTGGGCATGCCTCTCTTTGCTTGCCCTGTACTGGCCGCGCTGTTCGCACTGCTCGTGCTGTTCGTGCTGTTTGGATAAGTGACCTGGTCATCTGGAACCGTAGTACCAGTATACGCGACTCCACAATTCATAGAGTAGGCCTGAGAATTGTCGCCCGACGAACAGACGGAATCTCCCAATCCAGCCTGGCCGTCATCGCCACAGACTTGCGACGAATCGGTTGGACAGCTTGGTGCCGGAGGATAGGACGTTGTCGCTGTCTCTGTTGCGGTGGTCGTGGCGCGTGTGATGCTGAATACAACCGTCGAAGCTGGGTAAGTGTAGGGAATAGATGATCGCGAGGTCGTGGCTGCGGGAGAGGACGCAATGACAGAGGTAGATGCGGAGCCCGGAGCCGATGAGCTAGCTGGGAGAGACGAAGTCGGGATAGGGCCCGCCGAACTGCTGGAGTAGGCTGAAGCTGCGGAGGACACCGAGGCAGCAGAGCTCAAGACGCTCGACACAGAGGAAGCAACACTTGACACGCTGCTTGCTGGACCAACAGAGGCAATGCTGGAGACGGCGCTGGACGCCAACGAGGAGGCCATCGAGGAAATCATCGAAGGGGGCATCGAGGAAGCCATTGATGAAGCCATTGAGGAAGCCATTGAGGAAGCCATTGAGGAAGCCAGTGAGGGAGCCATTGAGGCTGTCGACGACATACTCAATGCCATACTGCTTGCGACGGAAGAAGGTACTGCAGGCATCGATCCTGGCATACTGACGCTCGAGCTGTAGGCTAGTGGAGCCGAAGAAGACGAAGAGGAAGCCAGAGAGCCGATACTCCAAAACACGACGCTGGAATCTGGCTGAATAGAAGACGTTGCAGGCGGGGCCACCGCCGCACTGCTCATAGCCACAGAGCTCGACATGCTGCTTGCAGCCGGGCTCATGTAAGAAGTTGGAGTCACCACTACACCGGTAACACGGATAGCAGCGTTCACAGATGTGCTGGAAAGTACACCTCCGTAGGTGTTGGCGCCCTTGAGATAGCAGTTGCCGGAGCCAGTGCCGGATGGATAGCCTCCGTCGAATGACACACCACCGCATCCCGCAGTGTTGTCACAATACTCGAGGCAAGTCTCGAAGTCGGCTGCTGTGACAATCTGGCTGGCGGGGCCCTGATAGTCGCTGTTACAGTACATCTGATATTGCTGTCCATTGTTGTCGGTGTAGACTGTGTTGTCGAAGTATGGACAGCTCGAGGCCGTGGCAGTTGGCAGGGACAGCGTAGAGCTGGACGATGAGACTACCACACTCGAAGACGCGACGGCGGAAGAAGCTGTGCCAGATGAGGACGATGGCGGCAACAAGCTGGAAACAGTCTGTCCAGGGGTCGTGACCGACGTCGAGAAAATGGCTGATACAGAGGCCACCAGGCTTGACGATGAGCTGGCACTGCTGATGTAGGAGACCGGGCTCACGACGGCGCCAGCAACGCGTACTGCAGCATTGGCGGATGTGCTTGATGCAACGGTCCAGCCCGACTGCTTGATATAGCAGTTGCCCTCGCCATTGCCCGCTGGATATCCTCCATCAAACGTTACCGCGGCGCATCCAAGACTGTTGTCGCAGGATTCCATGCACTGTTCGAAGTTTGCAGCCCGAATGACAGTCGCAGGACCGCCATAGTTACCTCCACACGTGATCTGGTATTGCTGGCCGTTGTAGTCCGTGTAAATAGTGCCGTCGATGTAAGGACAGACCGAGGCCGTGGCAGTCGGCAGAGACGCAGTGGATGAGAAAGAAGAGCTTGTCGACATGGTGCTTGAGGCAGCCGACGATCCCGAATTGACGGTGGATGAAGGCGAGGCCAACAAGGTACTCAGACCCAAGAGCGGGTTCGTAGTCGTGATGGAGGCGAAGCCGCTGGAGCTGGAGCTGGAGCCGGAGCTGAAGCTTAAGCCGGAGCTGGAGCTAGAGCTTGTGGTCGTTGTTGCGGTTGTCGTTGTCGTGGTTGGCGAAGGAGGTGCGTTAGATATCAAGCTCAGCGTGGAGGTGGCGGTGCTACTGCTGGTACTGCTGCTGCTGCTGCTACTGCTCGAGACTGAAGAGCTTGGGGCTGTGCTGGAGCCTGAAGTTATCGATGTCGTAGAAGAGCTTACTGCCGAAGATCCTGGCGCGCTTGCACTCGATGTAGTGGATGAGGTAGAACCAGCAGAAGAGCTCAAACTTGAAGAAGTCGAGGAGGTCACAGTACCAGTACTTGAACTTGAGGTAGATGAGCTTGCCACTGGATCGCACAGTCCGAAACCTATCTGACATCCAGCACCACAGTAGCCAGGTCCAGAACCACAGTATCCGTACTGGCTGCAACAATTCCCAGCAGGAGCTCCGTAACAATTGAAGCCAGTGGATCCGCCGCAAACACCGCTTGGGCTCACGTTGGCTGTTGTGGATGACGGAATCAACAGAGTGGCAGTGCTTGCCGTTGCGGCGGAGGACGTGGTGGTTGAGCGCGAGGTCGAGCTGCTAGAGCTGCTGGAACTCGAAGAAGTGCTTGACGCCGCTGGACGAGGCATGTAGGAGGTCGGGTTGACGACGGCCCCTGCAACTCTCTGTGCAACGGAATTCGCGCCTGCAGAGACCGTGAAGCCCTGCGTTGAGCCTCGAGCTGGTACCTTAGGATAGCACTGACCTCCTCCGTTGGTACCTGAGAAAACAACCATTCCGCATCCTACTAGATTGTCGCAGGCCTCCATACACTCCTCAAAACTGTTGACTGGGCGACTTGCTCCTGGAATATCGGAGGCATTGGAGTCTGAATTGCACGAAACGTCGTACGGCATTCCGTTCAGATCGGTATATCGAGTGTTGTCTATGTATGGGCAGAAGGAAGCCGTTGCGGTTGGTGGAGCCGATGAAGTGCTCGATGATGAAAGGGAGCTCGACTTGGAGCTGGTGCTTGAGGTTGACAAAGTTGTGGATGACGAGGACGTGCCAGAGGACGTGCCAGAGGAAGTGCCGGTAGAAGTGCCAGAAGAAGTACCTGTGGATATCCCGGACGACGTGCCGGAAGAAGTGCCTAAGAAGGTATTAGAAGACGCTCCAGAAGAAGTGCTTGAAGATGTGCCTGAAGATGTGCCTGTAGACGTGCCTGAAAGCGTGCCTGTAGACGTGCCTGTAGACGTGCCTGTAGACGTGCCTGTAGACGTGCCTGACGTGCCTGTAGTCGTGCCTGTAGTCGTGCCTGTAGACGTGCCTGTAGTCGTGCCTGTAGTCGTGCCTGTAGACGTGCCCGAAGAGGTGCCTGTAGACGTGCCCGACGTGCCTGTAGACGTGCCTGTCGTGCCTGTAGACGTGCCTGAAGACGTGCCAGTGCTTGACGGCGTACTAGAGGACGTGCCCGTGCTTGATGTCGTGCCGGAGGACGTGCCAGTGCTTGATGTCGTGCCGGAGGACGTGCCAGTGCTGGAGGACGTGCCAGAGGGCGTGCCAGAGGACGTGCCAGTGCTTGATGGCGTGCTAGTACTTGACGGCGTGCTAGAGGTACCAGAGGATGTGCTAGAGGACGTGCTAGAGGACGTGCTAGAGGACGTGCTAGAGGACGTGCTAGAGGACGTGCTAGAGGACGTGCCAGTGCTTGACGGCGTGCTAGTACTTGACGGCGTGCTAGAGGTGCCAGAGGATGTGCTAGAGGACGTGCTAGAGGACGTACCAGTGCTTGACGACGTCCCGGAGGACGTGCCAGACGACGTACCAGTCGTCGAGGTGCCCGTCGTCAATGAGCTACTAGACGAAGTGCTGAACGTAGAACTCGTAGCCAGGCTGGATGTTGTGCTCGAACCTGTGCTGGATGTTAGTAGGCTGCTGGTGGAAGAACTGTAAGACGCAGATGAAGAAGAGGAACTCGTGCTCACAGCCCCGGTGAAGTTAGTCTGGTCGTAGAAGAATCGCATGATTGCCGGAGTAGCGTCCATGGGCGCGCCGGCCGATACTTGAGGGTAGTTGTGGGTCCATCCGATCAGGGTGTACTGAGTAATGATTCCCAGGTCATTTCCGCTGCCGAATTGGTACTTGATTATGTTTGTTCCAGGTATGGTGGTCACATTGCTGGAGGCGTACCCATTCCGCACTGCCCACCTCTGACTCCAATTGGGGATGCTCGGGATGATGCGGCATCCATTGCTGCAGTGAGTTGTTGAGCCAGTGTACGCAATCGTTTGATCATTTGTGCCATGGAACTCGATGAAAGGTATCTTGCGCGATGGCGAACAGACTGCCTCGACTGTGGTGCCAGTGTCGACGGTGTTTGGATCTCCAGTCGTCAAATTCGTATAGCTTGCAGCGCAACTTCCGGCGAACGCCGTGATTCTCTGGCTGAGCGTCGGATCACAGGCGATGACGTTGACGAAACCGCCTCCATTACTGTGCCCGACGGCCCAGATGCGGCCGGTATCAACACAGAATGCGCCCGTAAGATAGTCGATGAAAGAGTTGAGGAATTCGCGATCCCTGACGTCTGGGTAAATTGCGCCAACAGTCTGCCCATAGCCTGGGTTCGATTCATAGCCTTGATTAACACCCGGAGCTGATCCAACACCATTGACATAGACCATAATGCCATAGGGATTGTTGGACGCCACCGACATCTGCGTCTGGGACTCAATGGTCGCAGCAGTCGCCATGTTGCCATGGAAGCCGAATATTAGGGGAGAGGCGGCGTTAACGTCGTAATATTTGGGTATGTGGATGGTATAGTTGCGCCCACGGCTGTCTCCGGCGACGTACTTGAAGGGCCCAGCAGTGGATCCGCCTGGTGTTAAGCCGGCTGGTAGGGCCTGGCCGCATCCTGAGGAAGCATTCACGCTGCCAATTCGTGGAGGGACGGCGAAAGTCGGATTTGGTGGGATGTAGCGCACGATGGCGGCGAGACTACTGCCAGTATTGCCCAAACTGACATAATTTGTCTTCAGATAACAGATGTTGCCAGTCGTCCACGTCGCGGAGTCACAATTGGCAGTCGCATCGCAAGTCTGTATACAGGCCGATATCGTGTTCACGTTGTACACGGTTTGGAGGTTGTCCGCATTGGTGTCGTATCCGCAGGTGACGGTATAGTTGGAGCCACAAGCGCTTATGACGGTGACGTTGTTGCTAGTCACGCCAGAACAAGATGAAAGCGCCGGGGAAGGTGCAGCGCTAAAGCATGCCGAAGCGCTCGAGGAAGGGGAAGAAGCAGTCAACGTACCTGAAAGACTAGTGTTAGCAGAGCTAGAACTTGTACTCGTTCCACTCGTTCCTGATCCAGTAGTGCTCGTTCCAGTGGTTCCCGTTCTGCTCGTTCCCGTACTGCTGCCACTCGACGATGTGCTAGGGCTAGTTGACGTGCTGGTAGTGGGAGTAGTAGCCGTGGTGAGAGTAGTAGCCGTTGTGGGAGTGGTAGCCGTAGTAGGCGTAGTGGCTGTAGTAGGAGTGGTAGCCGTAGTAGGAGTAGTAGCCGTGGTGGGAGTGGTGGCTGTAGTAGGAGTAGTGGCTGTAGTAGGAGTAGTGGCTGTGGTAGGAGTAGTAGCCGTTGTGGGGGTAGTAGCCGTTGTGGGAGTAGTAGCCGTGGTTGGAGTGGTAGCCGTAGTAGGAGTAGTGGCTGTAGTAGGAGTAGTGGCTGTAGTAGGAGTTGTAGCCGTGGTGGCAGTTGTAGCCGTCGTCGGCCCAGTCGGCGTCACATAAGACGTCGCAGTCACCACAGCACCAGCCACTCTCCGAGCCAGCAGTCTTCCGGTATTAGAACTTCTTTGAGCGTCCGAAGTAGATGCCTTCAGGTAGCATGTGTTCTGATAGAAAACGGCGGAACCACAACCGACGGTGTTGTCACAGAACTCCAAGCACTGCTCCAAATTGCTGGCTTGCGGCGTACTTGCGCCTGCTGGGGTTGTAGCGCTGGCGCTGGAGTCCATGTCGCAAAGCATATCGTATGCGTTTCCATTGTTGTCGGTATAGCGGGTTCCATCGACAGCAGGGCAAGTGGTTGCCGTAGCGGCGGGAGGGGGGGTGGAGGACGTACTAGCAGTACTCGTGCTGGCAGTTACAGTTGCTCTGGCAACCAACACAGCGTAGTTGTAATTGGGGTCATAGTTTAGCGTCCCTGGAGCCACGGACCTGTACTATGACATGAGCGCCGTCAGCATCATCACTCCCTGCACCGTCGCTCAAGATTGACTCACGTAACATCGTCCGTTCTGTATCCCAACAGCGGCAGGACCAGGCTCATCAATCACTGTCGTGCTGCTGACACCGTTTGAGTACGAGTACGAGAACGAAGTACATCCACTTGTTGCAGCACACCCCGTCATGCAATCAGTCATGCTGTCTGCGTTCACTGTGTTCAGCACAGTCGAAGCGGAATTGGCATTGCAGGAGATCTGAACGCATCAGTATTTGCATTGCCGTACTGCATTGATGGGACAAGGCGCATATACCTGCCACTGATTCTGGCTGGAGTCCTTGAACGTAGTTCCGTTGTAGTAGGGGCACTGTTCACACGCCCAAATCAGCAATGAACATGATTCTTCCGTTGTAAGCAAGACTCACCGGTAACTGAGCACTCGCAGCTAGTCGTGTGGCAGCAGCGTAGTGAGGATATGTCGTCCCAACATTGCGCAAGTTTGTGTAAACATTCGGCGCGTCGGTCTGGTAATAATTAGTAGCAGTTGCGCTTGATGCCTTGTCTGTGCTGGATGTAAGCGACGATGCAGAAGAGGCGACACCAAAATGGCCTACAGTAGCAATATCCAGAGCCTGAAGGAGTGGCAGCGTTGGCGACTAAATAATGACAGTCAGTCTCCCAGCCAGACAGATACAACTGATCAGACCTCACCTGCTGACGCAATTCCGGCGAAATAGACTTGTGCGCAGTTGGGGTTCTTGTCGCAGCCTCTCAGGCAACTTCCCAGCCCTCCACCATTGGTTCCACCACCGAGGAAGTATCCCGAAGGGACCCAATCCTGTCCACACATGATTTGCCATGACGCCCCGTACGGATCGACGAGTGAGCCGTTGAGAGAGCCGGCAGGGGTCATGCCACTGGAGCAGACGGGGTTATAGACGTACGTAGCCGTCGCCGTCGGCGTCTGCGCAGTGACTGTACTGGCCAAAACCAATGCTGCACCTGCAAATCTGCAGATGCGAGGAGAGAGTCGCGCCATCTTCGAAGATAGCCGACCTCGACGAGCGTGCGGAAAGTTTCAGGACAATAAGATCCTCTCTCAGTAGAAACGAGCGTATGAGAAAGTATATGTTGTACGGAGCGAGAGTCTGCGGAGCAGAGAGAGAAGGAATGGCAGACGAAAGAGCCTCACCTGGTTTTGCCGTAACAATGCTCGCGCTGTCGTGGGCAGGATCAACAACACGACCTGCATTCCAGTCATTTTACCAGCGCGATCCCCTGGAATCATCCCTTTGGCCTAGACAACTTCCTCCCCATGGAACGCGGGAGCTGCCGTGGTATTTTGCGTATCACGTTCTGTGTGTTTGATTCGATCTTGTCCGCCGAACGGCATTCCGATGGCCAAAGGCTCGTGGCAACCGACCAGCGGCACGTTTGCGACATTGGACCGCCCATAGCCGCGATGTGTGGTGGAAAAGCAGAAGACACAGAAGACAAGGTGTGAAGTGAGGTTGCGCTGCTCTTGACACTCGGCGTCTCGGCCCGACCAAGACGCAATCAAATATTGATTGATCGAAAGGCCCCGCCAAATGATGAGTGGAGCAACAGCGTTCTTACCTCGGATACATCCAATGAGTACCTATGAACGAGGCATCAGAAACATACGAATTCACGAGTAGACTAAACTTCAGCTTCGAAGTCAACAAAAATGTCCACCGCTCCCATAGACACATCCAACGGCATTGCCTTGCTTTGCACCCTCCACCCAGCCTCACTAGAGAAACAAGAAAGAGTGGGAGACACTACAAGAACCACATGGAGTCAATACACTGACGAACTACTAGGTCCTCTCCCTTTTGCGCAAATCCGCTAGAGAATACTACCGCCTTCCCTCAGCAACATGTACAACCTGGTCCTACTTCACTCCGTTGCCCAAGGGCCTCGGAGTCGCGGGACTAGAGATATACACCGAGGTATCAGCACTGCAGAAGCAGGTTGATGATCCGGTACATTTCCAGAAGTATCACGAAATAGTAAAGAAGGTACAACAATCTCTGGAACATGATAGTGGACCGATTTGGCAGGCTTGCTGACTGCTATGTCGCCTGGAAAAGGAAGGGTTATATTCCAAAGACGAAGAATTGGTAGCATGGTACCTGACCGCCGGCTTCGTAGCAAGAGTAAATGCCGGTAATAACGGGGGAGGGAATTTGGTCTCCCTGACCAAGTTTATTGGGAAGAAGGAGGGCGTGTTGAAGGCTTTGGAGTAAGTCTCGAATGCCGACAGCAGACCTGAACGAATGTGCTGATCCGCGCCAGGTCCTTCTTGCCATTCGTGGAGAACAAGGAACCGTTCGTGTTGACTTACGCAATCTTCACAAGACCCAAAGCGCCCAAAGAAGTTCTGTTGTTCGTGAGATACAAAGACTCGAACGCAATGAAAAGCCATAGCAAGGCACCAGAGCACGTAGCTGTAGTGTGAGTTCGTCCATGTTTGGAGTTCAGAGAAGTTGCACTAACGCTGCGAGGGGGTAGCAAGGAGATCATGAAGCACGCCGAGAATGATATTGGCAAGTCGACGAGCGTGTGGCAAGAAGTAGAAGACAGCTTCGTCTCGAACCAGATCGGAGGACATCAGACAGCACCAAAACTTTGAGGAGGCAGGGAGGAACGGCATGCCGGTCCGGCGCGTTTGCGCTCCAATCCTTTACGTATTCTCGGTACATCGTCGCGCGTGTCGTTCATCGGAGATCCTGGCCTGGGCCATGCTTTTCGGCATCCCTTACCTCCTTGGGTCGCTCGCTCAACTGATCTTGGCATTGGAGAAGTCCATCTCGGGATGTTGGGCTTGGAATTTCTTCAGCATTTCCATCTTCTTCTGCTCATCGCTCGTCGGCTGTCCCGCCTCCTTCTGTCTCTGGTCGTACATCATCTTCTCCACCATGCTCCGTGTCTCCCCGTCCAGATCGGACAACTTGCTGTTCTCGGGTGTGATCTTGGACGTGTCGATCTTCGGTGCGGAGGTGACGACGTGAGCCCACCACTCCATCTTGTTGACTTTGTCGAGGTGGATGGAGAGCTCTTTACCAGAGGAAATGGACTCTAGTGTCCAGGTGGAATCGTCGACGGCGATAGAGTGTGGGAGAGTGCCCTGTCCCGCGCGCACATTAGAAAAGTAGGGATAATCTTGAAGAGGGCTTCTCACATCAATGATGGGCTCTTGGCCTTTAATGCCAGCCTTCACGCTTGTCTTGGTGATTTTCACATCGAGGTCTTTGCCTTTGATGTTGGCAGGAAAGACTGCGGTGATGTCGAGATCACCAATCGTCTGAGTCCATTTGTACGGCAGCTGAGCTTGCTCGGCCTCCTCCTTCGCTTTCGCTTCTTTGTCGAGCTTCGCGCGCTCTTCGGGCGTGGGAGATGCGGGACGTTCGTCGGCCATGTTTGCTGGTGTTGGATGGAAGATGTTTGATTGCAGGTGCGGAATCAAGTCCGCAGGTGGAGGAAAGTTTAATGCAGGCCTGTGACCGCCGAGACCTAAGGTACCTTACTTCCTGAACATCCACTAGAAATTTGTGCGCTCCTTCCAGAAGAAACTTCTCGGTGCTTCAGAAGGGTCGGGTCGGGTCTATTTCACGATCTCTACGTGTGATTTGCTCGGAGAACCAGAGCAAGCCGCGACCTTCTTCTTCTCACTTCCCGGACAAGCCGGATTGCAACGGCTCTATCAGCAGAGGCCCGGCAGCTTTAATCAGCTCGCATTACAGGACCAAACGAACGACATAATCCCAATCCCTCCAGAAGCAACTCTGAGTTTGCTATTCTCGATAAGACGCAGGCCGGCTCGCTAAACAAGCTCCGACTCGAGCCGTTCGAGGCCGGGCAGGGTAGGTGTGGAACGGCAAGCTCAGCAGCAATTGGCGCTCGGGTGTATGGGTATGATGGATGGGTATGATATCCTTCCAGAAGGCGAGAGCTTAAGGCAGCGAAGGTGATCCGGACCGTGGCCGATCACCCTGCAAGCACAGAGAGTGTGGAGCGAGCGAGGTGGGGTTTCTTCCAACTTGCCCTCACCATGAGCGGGGCAACGACGTAGGTACACAGTACTAGTATCTGGACCACACTAGGAATACCATGGGACAGCCATATTAAGTTCCTCCCGTCTCCGTCTCCGCCTCTGCCTCTCTTCATCTCCTGCTGTAAGAAACAACACGAAACAGAAAGTACCAAGACCAGACATTGAATCCAAAAACCACACCAAGTCGTACGTACGCCTCTCGTTCCTCCCCCAATCTCTGCTCCTACCTTCTACCACCCACCACTAACAGCTTCTTGTAGACTTCCAGAATGGCAACCACGACAGTCCTCTACCCGCAGGGAACGACCTTCAACAAGGAATACTACAAGTCCACCCACATGCCCCTCGTCGAGAAGAACTGGGCCAAATACGGCCTCAAGTCCTGGAAAGTAATCTACTTTCCGGATGATGCACCCTACAGCGTCCAAGCCACTCTCGAATGGGGCAGCGTGAAGGATTTCCAGGAAGCAGCAAGCAGCGAGGAGGCCAAGACGGTTTTGGGAGACGTGTCCAATTTCTCCAACAAGGACCCGGTTATTCTAACTGGCGACGTGCCGTTTGCTTCTTCTTGAGTGCGGTAGATGATGAGCAGTGAGAGGGTGGAAATGATGAGAAGATCATGATGGCGGAGATGGGTCCCGACAGTAGCAGTATAATCTGTCTCGCCGAATTCAAGACAGCCCAAATCAATGCCGGGAGTGGAATAGTAAATGACCTACATTATGGGCCGTTTTCCGCTGCCAATCGCACTGGCTCTGTACGTGTGTATTCCCACTGCCATTCCCATACATATCTACTGGATAAAAATCTCCACTGTTCGTCGTCATTTCAGGACGGGAACTCCTACCTCCCCACTCACGGTCTCCACGAGAGCTTCGAGCTTCGAGCTTCGAGATGCGGCTACGTAAGGTAGTTGAGAGTCTACGGTGCTCTTTCCTTTCCAGCTTGACGTGCTCGCGGCTTTCGCGTGCTCGGAACACATTGCAGACTTGATCGTTGGCATTGTGCGTGGGGAAGCGTGCAGTCGCATGTGATCTTCTTCCTCTTGCAATTTTAGGGCATGCCAGCCGGGTCTGCTGGAGGTTCTCCGGGTGTTGATTCGGCGGTGTTCGGGATTGGGGCTTCATATTAACAAACGTCCATGTCTGACATTGGCATGAGATGCTCCTCCCTTGTGAAGGCGGCAGGACCGATTGTCTTCACTCGTAACGCCTTTCGCAGACCGCTGGCGATGGGCGATGGGCGATAACGATGGGCAATGATGGAGACTGCATGCTTTCCAAGTGCGAAAAGCACTACTCGTAGCCGAGTATCGCGACAAGTGAAGGGAGTCGGGTTCTTTGTCAGCTCGGTTTCGCTGATAGGATGCCGTTGAGAGTTCGGTTTCATTTCCCACGTGACTTCGCGTCGAAGCCCCCACCGCGCGTTCCGTGCCGACCTTCCATTGTCACATCACTGCCATCTAATAACAATCTGGATACACGCAACAACACCACCTTAACCACCACCATGCCAGAGGCCATCGCAACCACGAAGCGCAAGTTCTACAAGGCGCTCGACGCCCTATCAGCTCCTCCTCCCCCTCCACCCAAAGAGACTCCCTCCACCCCCAGCAGCAAGCGCTCCTCCGCTGCCGCTTTCGACGAAGCCCGAGAACGCGTGCGGAAAAGACTCCGACAAAGCACCTCATCCGACTCTCTCGGCCTGAATAGATCCGTCATCTCACTACCACGCTCACCTCTCGCTAAGAAGCCTACCGCCGATGCACAGCCACCGCCCAATTATTCGCCCTGGTCTCACGAATCGTTCCTGGCGCGGCTCAAGACGTTTAGCAGCGTGAGCCAATGGCACCCAAAGCCGGATGCAATCAATGAGGTGGAGTGGGCAAAGCGAGGTTGGGTCTGTGTCGACGTCAACACGGTTGCATGCAAGGGTGGGTGCGGCAGACGAGTGGTGGTAAATTTGGACACTGCGAAGAGGTCGAGTGGTGACGAAGAAGAAGAAGAAGAAGAAGAAGAAGAAGAAGAAGAAGAAGAAGAAGAAGAAGAAGAAGAAGAAGAAGAAGAAGAAGAAGAAGAAGAGTGTGACAATGAAGACGAGACGGGCCTAGAGGAGGCCCTCACAGCGCGATACAAAACGGACATCGTGGAACGCCATACCGATTCATGTCTTTGGCGTAGTGGAGGCTGCAAGGACGACATATATCGGCTGCCAGTCGTCCGACCATCCATATGGCAGCCTGAACTCCGCAAACGCTGCCACTCACTGGAAGCGATCCACGACTCGATCAAAGACGTCGCCACAAAGCAACTCGACGCGTCAAGTGACCAACTGCTCGAAGATTTACCGCGAGACATCTTCAGCGGCCCGGAAGAATCGAGCCCGCCGTCGAGCAGAGCATTCAAAATCGCGATGCATGGCTGGCGGGGGTCAACTGAAGCGGGAAACGACCTTTTGTGTTGCGAGGCTTGCTTTCAACGCATCGGCCTTTGGATGTACCAACCTGGATACAGCCCATCGCGACCAGTCGGAACGGAAGGTGAGGACACTGCGGAAGCCTCTGCATCCATAGACCTCTTGGAGATGCATCGTGAACATTGTCCGTGGAGGAATCCCGGTACGCAGAAAGCAACCGGGAGCTTGAGCGGGTTGAACGCCGGCCAAATTCTACACAAGGTTGCGAGTACAGCTGCAAGGGATTTCAGGAGGAGGTCAGAACGTCAATCTTCTGTCGCGGAAGATCAGACGCAAGAGAATGATGATGTCGCTCAGTCCGCTGTCCCTGCTTCTCGAGATGAGATCGCTCGTCAAGACAAGGAGAGAGACTCCCGACTTCGAAAGCTCAAGAACCTGTTCAGTATCAAGCGACGGCCGACCATGAAGGCGCCGGCGCAGAAACCTGCTTGAGAGTGCCAGTCTTGAATTGCAACGCAAGCGTCGATATGTAAGGCATGAATGTAACGATATACTGATCGCAAAACTGTGTCATCCCAGACTATTGACCTTTCGTCACACCCGTCGTGAAGTTGACTGAGCACAAAAGAAAACCATTTGCACTGAGACGCCGGTGGAAGCGCATTCCGAAGCACAGGAATTGCAGCCTCACGCTGAGCTCGCAAGCTGGTATTGGAAATGGTCTCCGCCTTATCTAGCGCGTGCACTCTGGCTGTCTTGCCATGGCTCACGTTGGATCTGAATCCATTTAGAACGAAGCTCATGAGGCTGAAGCCGCGAGACAGGCGCAATGCAGCTGGACCATCTTCACATCTGAAGGAATCGCTTTCCACAGTTTTAACGCTGCACAGCCGACCGTGCCGTAGCTTTTGACGTGAATTCCTACGTGAGAGCATATTACCGAGAAGTGGTGGGCGTGCCACGCTCGCAGGGCTGTAAAAAGTGCATGAGAAAGATAAATCAGCTGTGATCTCACCAAAGCGGCGTGTCTGAATTGTCAACGACTGCATATTGAGTGTGTAAGGCAAGCCAGCCAGGTTTCGAACTAGACAATACCGATACTGCATTGAGACTTATGAAACTAGGAAATAGACCTTCGTTCCCGGCAACCCGAATCGAAAGTAAAGCGAAGGACTCGCCAGAGATGTATCCCAAGAATAAGCCTTAACCCGTACAGCCCTTGAAACCCAGTTAATTGGCGACTTTCTGGACCCGCTCTCTCCCTCGAGAAGAGCAAAGCATCAATTCCATTGATGGATTCAATGCAAGCGTCATGGCAGCACAGCATCCAGAGCATGCCTTCGCAAGTAGATCTCGCACAGTCAGCGTTGAAAGCCTGTGATTTCGTGGTCCTTGGCCGCATAGACAGCAATCACGACTCTATGCGTCACGCACAAAGGTTCTATGGACACTGTCATCGCCAGATCAACAAGGCTCTCCAAGATTAGGAGATGGCAAACAGTGACTTGCTGGAAGTGTACGAGACTTTACGACTTGAACATCGGGAATGGAGTACCTTCTACTCAAGGAACTGAATGGCGCAGTCGTATCGAAGGTAAACTTTTCCTAAGCGCGACGGCTAGGAGAGACCAACCTGTCTAAACTCAGGTATGTGCCGACTGGTCGAACTGCGAAGACCACAGATGGCAACAACAAGGAACGGTCATGAGACTCTCTCTCTCTCTCTCTCTCTCTCGACGTGCGTGTCACGGCGTCCAATCGCTGGCATTGCACAGAAGAAGGACAACCTCTCCAACGCAGCAGCGTGGGAGACCATCACGCGGCAACAACAACAACTGAAACCCATACGAAACGAACTCATCGACATCATGGCATCATTACCACAAATCCTGGAAGAGCAAGAGGCGCTCTACGCCGCCATCTCGCACCAAAAACATTCTCCATACCAGACCTGCTCGCCACTGGCACCCAACTCCTCAAATAAGTGCATCTCTACTGGCGAAACCCTCCGAAGAAACTGGCAACGAAAAAACTTCTGAACCTCCTACACAAGAAGCCCTCCAACATGAACGAACGGCACCTTATTATTAGAAGGAGAAGCCGCCGTCGCCTCTCTCTCTCTCTCTCTCTCTTAATCTCTACAGCCACAGACAGCATAACCCATGGCCTTTCCCCTTCTTTTACCTAGTAACCCACTACTGTGGACCATCTGCCCCTCACCCTCACCCTCATCCTCTCTAACAGCACAATACCCCTCCCTCCCTCCCTCCCTCCCTCCCTCCCTCTCTCTCTCTCTCCCTCTCTCCCTCTCTCCCTCTCTCATTCCATCTCTCTCCCTCTCCCTCCGATCCCACCGAATCGACAATATCCACCTCCCCAAACCCTCCTACGCTTCCCGCATCGCTAGCACACAGCACACAGCACACATCACACAACTTTCTTCTCCTCCTCCTCCTCCTCCTCCTCCTCCTCCTCCTCCTCCTCCTCCCTCCCCCTCCTCCTCCTCCTCCCCAACTCCAGCCTCCTCCTCTATCCAGGAAACTCAAAATTTCAAGAATTCAAGGTTTCTCCCTCCTCTTCCTTTTCCCTCTCGGCTCCAAATGCATTCCACACTACCCCGTGACAAGACAATAATAAAATCAAATCAACAACAACAACAGAGCGTCGTCGAGATGGCATGCATGCATGCAAACTAACTCATCACTTCTCGCGTCGAGGGAAAGGGACTGTTGTGAAGGACCCGAAGGAGAAGAAGAAGAAGAATAAGAAGACCGAAATCGCCACAAGGCTTCTTCGCGGAAGAAGATTCAACAAGCGCGACACAAAGACACACAACCCACACCGCGTATATCTAGGCATATAGAGACGAAAGAGAAGGGAGAGATGCAGGAACATGAGATTTCAAAAAAGCCCGCCATCATCATGTGTAGTAGAGGCAGAACATCCGTTTCAAAAAATTCCTTTGTCGTTCCGACTGTGACCAAGAAGGAAAAAAAGCCGTTCTACTCTATAATCGTCCCTGCCGACAGACAATTCCCTCAACAGAGCGCTTGAAGCTCCCAATCTCGCGCACAAGGAGACTTTCCCTTTCCCGTCATCATACAAATACAACGTTCAAATAGAGCAAAGGCGTCGAGACATCCCCCAAGACCAGCAGAGAGATGTGCGCAGAATCGAAGTGAACTTTCTTCCCAAACATCTCTCTCTTCCCTTCTCTTCTGGGCGTCGTGTGTTTCACCATCATGCCACCAAACGCTAGTGCAAGCCGCATTCCTTCTCTTGCCCGTATTATACAGAGAACCAAAAAGACACATGAGAAGTATGATGGATTGCCGTTAAAAGGTTGTTGGCGCGGGCCGGCCGGACAAGTGCAGTATGCAATCCTTGGGCTCCCGCACATCCAGAATGAAAACAAAAACGCCGTCGCCCTGGTCACTGGGGTGGGGGGTATATAAGACTTGTACGCAGAATGCCACCAAAAACAACTCAATTGTCGATAGCAATTTGCGCCGTGCATTGCATAAACATGCCTCTTAACGCCATTGCCAAATGATTTCGTCAGGTGTGGTGTTTTTATCGTATGGAATCTCGATCCATGCTCGAGGTTCTGCTTAGTGGTCCAGCTATGTCGCTGGTGTTGTCCTTCGGCCTTCTCTGACTGGGGTTTCTGCTGAAGATTCGCTGCTTCCAAGATCGTTCGGTCCGTATCGA
This sequence comes from Lecanosticta acicola, assembly GCA_963674455.1. NCBI lineage: Eukaryota > Fungi > Ascomycota > Dothideomycetes > Mycosphaerellales > Mycosphaerellaceae > Lecanosticta > Lecanosticta acicola. The sequence continues at coordinate 32,478 of CAVMBE010000132.1, forward strand.
CTCGGGCCGTGGGGAGGCTGACGGCTCCATGATGCCATACGCGTTGTCTTGGTGCTGCAGAGGCACGGGCGCTCCCTTCCTTATCTTGACGAAGAGCTTGGCGTCGCGATACTGCTCGCCTTGCGGGTTGAAAAGGGGCAAATGTCGGTATCCTTGCTGCAGGCTGTTGAGTTTCGCGGTGAAGGTTGCAAGGAGCGTGGCGTTCGACGCGGACTTCTTGCCTTCCGGGGCATTCCACACAGTCCAGCGTACGAAGATGAGACTCGGGTATTTTGTCTCCACCGACATGGAAATGTTCTGATAGTACTGCGGGTCGAATCCATTGCCTTCGACGATGCGCGTTCGCTTGCGCAACGGCGACCCGATCCCGGAGGTACCGTTCTGTGCTGACGCGTCCGTACCACCTTCAGCAGTAGCGTTGCCGCGAGCTTTGTCTTCTGCAGAATACATTTCGAATTCAATGTATGGATTCATGCCGGCTTCCGCGTTTTGGTTACGAGGTCTTGGGAGACGTTGAGCGGACAGGATATCGACGCTGAATCTGACGACCTTTTTGCCCTTCTTCTCCTGTTTCTCCGGTGTTTCCGCGATGGTGTCTGCAATCGGGAGATGCTTGGCGTGCCGAAGCTCGTCGGGCTTGAGGACGTAGCCCAGTCGATCGGAGCCGGCAGCAAACATGGCTTCGTTGACCTGTTGATGGACGTCATACGTCTGCCAGTTGAGGGCGGCCATCTGCACCCCGCGGCGCCAGGACTGCAGAGGATTGAAGTTGGACGAGTCGATGCGTCTCGGGCCAGGATATACACGCATCAGAGACCTCATGTTGTGCGTTTCGAGAAGAGCCTTGTTATCAGTATTCTTGGTGCACAGCCTGTCGAAGGTGTTCTCTGCAAACGAGTATACGTGATTGTACGTCTTGGCATTGGGCGCTTGGAATCCATTGAACTTGATCCCTTGCGTGTAGACGCCGAGCTTGCCGAGCTCGTCAACGATTCGGCTGGTCTTGCTACGCTTCTTCATCTTGTCGGCAGAAGCTGCAACTTCGTCACTGTCATCCGCGGAACTGCTAGGCGTCATAGAAGGGCCAGAAGTGGTAGAGCCACGCGGTGTGAAGACTGCATTGTTCTCCGAAGGACTGGTTGCTACCGAACTTGCCGCGAGTGGTGAGGAAACGGCACTCTGGTTCTCCATGGAAGGAGTGCGATTAAAGGCATTCGTGATGCTCCTGGCACGGCTCCGTCCATCGACGCGACCGTTTGAAGCGTCCTGGAGCAGCTGGCTTGGATCAATGTCGTGAGCCGCCTTCACCTTGATTAGTATCCTATTCCTCAACTCCTCGGGAGACGGCAGAGAAGATGAGTTCGGCAGGAGAGGCTCGGTGACCATCATGGTACCAAAGTATTTCTTCATCAGCTCGACCATTGTCAATTGCTGTTCCGGATTGCAGTGAACTTCCAGAGAAACGATGAGCGGGTAAGGAGAACTGTTGAAGGCGTATTTCGCGACGACAGAAACGCAGTCCTCAAACGGGATTTTCGTAGTCATTGTTCTTCCATGCGTCACCATCGGTCGCCCATCGTCGCCGTCCCAGCAATCGATCTCGACACATCGGCATCCTTTTACCAGTGCAGCGATGTAGCCTTCCACGCTCGAGGCCCCCGCAACTTGTCGGCCGAGGAGGTACGTGTTGTGTGAGCTCGAGATGAAGTATTCATTCAAAGGCCGATCGAGTGTGGGTTCGCCTTTGAGCTGTGCGAGTGGCGCGCTGTGTGACGAGGTCATGAAGTTTTGAAAGGTCTGCAGATTCATGGTCCGTTGGGGAACGCTGCGGCCTGCGTCCGAAAGCATCGGCCGATTTTGCGAAGGGCGGGAGTATTTTTCGAAGACGCTCTCCCAGTAGGAACGGTCTTTCAGGACATCGACCGACTGCTCGTCCTTCAAGAATTTGAAAAATGTCTCCATGTCCATGTCGAGATCGGTGCCGAACTGCATGTTCCTGTAGATGTGCTGAAGATCTTTGCGCTCGCGGAATGACTGTACGAAGCTTCGGTATTGTTCGTAGTCCAGGGTAGCATCTTCATCGCTGCTGACAGCCTTGAAGTGCGTCCTTACAGCAGAGTCCGAACAATTAATCTCCAACTTGCGACACAGCCATCGCGCATCGGCCAAGGAGAATCGCTCTTCGGTGATCTGGCCCTTTCGCGCCATGACCTGCCGCCATGCCATCGCCATGCTTTTCTCGCTTTTCTCCGGCGAGGACGACAATGCGTTCATGATTTCGATACGCTCGCGGGTCACGGTATTGAGCGCGTCGGTCCAGAGGTTCAGGAGGTAGTCGTCAGGCATCAAGACATGCATGGTCTTGATCGCCCGTCCCTTGGAGCGCTCGGGGATATCATAGACAATCGTGACCCAACGACCTTCTTGCTCCTCGGGGATTTGCACATCGTCTCGAGCATTTCGGGAATCCGCACCGACTCGCACCTCACGTACGTCGTCGATGAAGAAAGACTTTGCCGGGTTGGAGGTGTGCCAGCATACCCTTGCTGAGTTGGAGTCGAGCCACAGCTTGATACGCTTGGAGCTTCTTTTGGTAAGTTTTGTGAGCCAGGTTCCGTTTTCCAGAACCACCGAGCTCGCAGGTGCAATGCCTCCCTCGAAAATGCTAGACGGGTTGCTGGAGTTCACGCTAGGTCGGCCGAGATTGATTCCGAGAGCATTGTTGCGATCCCGGAAGCCTGTAAACGAAGAGCTGTCTTCGATGACGTCCTCGGCCGTGCTGTCCAGATCGAGATCCGAAACATCTTGTCCGATATCAGAGGCACCGTTGCTGTCGCTCCGTCGACGCATGAGCGTGGGTCCAGCACTTGGATCCCGCATGCGGAGGGAATGCTGCGTCGACGCTCTACGTCGAAGCCTGCTCGACGCGCCTCGCGACAGTCTTCGTATCAAGCTGGGACTCCTTCCAATGCTCGGGCTCCGGGCGACCGACATTGCTTCCGCCATGGCGCTTGGCGGGCCAGCGCGCGCGTGTGGCGAGGGAGAGCGTTCGGAGAAGGTCCGTTCGGGCGCGGTGGCCCGCGGAATGGGAGAAGGTGATGCATACATGAAAGGAGAGAAGTTGCTGTCCGGCAGCGATTCCTGGGAGACGGATGGTGGCGCTCTTATGACATGCGTTGGAAAGGAACTGCTCCGGGCGGTGGCAGAAGGGGTCACGCCCGCAGCTGCGGCCGGCGTGACGGTCATGGCAATGTTTGTGTTGACCGCGGGGACGGGGTGAGGTGTAGCAGTTGGAGCTCTCAGAGTGGAACCGGCAACGGACGCATTGGGCGCTGGAAGTGCATCTTGGCCGTGCGTGTCGGAGGGAAGGTTCATGGCTGTAGGATCTGCGGTGGTGGAGTGAAGGGAGACTAATTGATTCGATGGAGCCTACGCATGTTGAGCAGAGAACAAGAGCGCCGCCCAGTGGATCCGTGACACAAGGAAAGGTGCGGCCGGTGTAGAGAGCGCGGTGTGATCGAAGCGGCGTGAGCGTGAGGCAGGTGGGTGAAGGAGCTTGATTGAGGGCCTGCCTGGAATGGAATGCCGAGAGAGTTTGAAGGAGAGAGGCCTACTGTTTCATGCGGTCCCGAATGCGTGCTGGTTAGATTAAAGCTGCACTGCGATTGAGGAGCCTGCCTCGAGTGGAATGGCAGCAAGCGCGACCAACCACCTTCCACGGCAGACGAAGGGAGGCCGAGTCCCGGGACCAAGACGCGTTTCGTGTGGTATGGTCGGGTCTGGGGGGAACAGGTGTGAGGGCTGGCGGGCGGGCGGATGATTGTGTGCGGCGGCGATGGCTATATTGGTGTGGACGCCTGCGCCAGGCAGACGGGCGAACTCTCTCTCTCTCTCTCGCGCTCTATCTCTCTCTGTGCTGTGTGTGTGTGTGTGTGTCTGTGTCTGTGTCTGTCTCTCTGCGCACGTAGTCGCTGCTGCTGCTGCCGCGGTGTGTGTGTGCGTTGTACGTCGCTGCGATGCGCTGCACCGCGCCGCGCGGATCTGTGCAGCCGAGTGGGTTGGGTGGGTTGGGACACAGCAGGCGCGCCCACGAGGCTGAGGTTCGTGCGTGGGGTGCAGGCAGGAGCGAGCCTCCGTCAATCAACAGAAGCGAGAAGGAGCGACGGAGCGGCGTAAGGCGCGGCTGCTGAGGGCGTAGGTAGTGCAGACTCGGTGCGGTGCGGTGCGGTGCGGTGCGTTGCAGGCCAGGGCAAGGCAGGGCAGGGCCGGGCAGGGCAGGGCAGCTGGCTCGCTTGCTGGCTGGCTGGCGCGCTGCGCGCTGAGTGACACGGCGGCTGTGCGCTTGGAGACGATGACGATGCGCCGGGGAGGAGTGCGAGGTGGGGACGACACGGCGTCGTGGTCGTGATGTCTGCGGCGGCGGAGGGGTTCAGGGAGAGGAGGAGAGGAGGAGGAGAGAGGGTGGTGTGGTGTGGTGTGGTGTGGAGTGGAGTGGAGTGGTGTGGTGTGTCGGTGAGGTGAGGTGAGGTGAGGTGAGGTGGGCGCTGATAGAAGAGCGGTAGTGGTGTGGGAAGGGAAACTATTTTTCGGCAGGCATTTCAGGGTCAAATTAGGTTGGGTTTTGAATTCGCGGCCGGCCTTGCTGGCGCCGAGGACAGCGGGAGAGGGAGGGGGGGTTGTTGCTACTGTAGCAGTGGAAGAGGAAGGAGAAGAGGGTACATCACACGGCGGGTGTCTCTTCTAGCAGTGTCTGCTGCCTGCCTGCCGTGCAGCAGACTGACACTGCACACTGCACACTGCGTGAGGCTGGCGAGGAGCATCATGACTTGCAGCAAGCATCACCAACAAGCGTCCCGGGAGCGAGGCGACCAAATCTCACACGTTCCTGGTCTAAAGCCCCGAGGGCGCCATGGGACGGGCGAGTTAGCGCAGCCGTGCCTCGCGATGACATGATGCTGCATGATGCTGCATGATGCTGCATGATGCGCACACTCGACTCGACTGGCAACTGCCGAGCGGCCGGCCAATCGAATGCCCTCCTCGGTCCTGACCCTCCTGGGCCCCTCGCCTCAACTTCCCCCCGCGGGCGCCCTTCAAGTTCTTCTCACCCTCCCGCTTTCTCTAGCTACTCACATTATATTATTCACTACTACTCACCTACCCTCACCGCCTACACTCACAGTACTCAGTACAATCTACACCGGCCGCCGCTGCGTCTGCCGCGCGCGCTCCCTCCCACATACGGCGCAGCATACGGCGCAGCAGACCCAGCTCCTCCTTCCTCCCGTCTCGTCTGCATGAGCGCTGCGCTGCGGGCGACGCTTCCGGTGTGAGATGCTGCTGCTGCTGATCATGATGGCGATGCGCTGGCAGCATGGCATCCTGTCAATCCTGTCATGTCCGCTCCCAGCCCGCATGCCCTGACCTGACATGGCATGGCATGGCATGCCACGGTCACGCGGCGCTATTTGATGAACACACAGCTCCTTCCATTCGTTGTCGCTCGCTTTCCGACACCCCCTCCGTACTCCCTTGCACCTTCCTCCCGCCCTCGTTCACGGCCAATACGGTACCTCCAGCCCTCCTCACGCCAACTTCTGTACGAATCCATTTCGGGCTTCGGAAACTAAGGCATGTAGCCTCACGCATCTCCCCTCCGTGCCCGCGAATTATCATGACGCTGCCCAGGACCGCTTTCCTGCTAGCGATGACGAGATGTCATCCGCGGTGCCCTGGCTGCCGCGCAATACCGGGGAAGCGCCTTGCAGCGGTACACCTACCTTCAATCTTTTCCATCTCTCCCGCCCAAGCCTATTGCCCATGTGGCGCTGCGCTGTCGGTCGCCAACCCTGTCCGCACTCGCGCACTCCATGTTTCATTATTCCATAGCCACCGCTTGCTGCACGGGGCAGAGAGATCGCAAGTTACTACCTTTACCACCGCCGACTGCCCAAGCTACGTATTCGTATTCGCTAGCACCACGCTTCGCCTGTCGGGCATGCACATGCGGCTTTCCAGCGACTCGGTGTGCTACCGGATAGCCCATCACTGCTTGGCACCACCTGCCGTGAAACAGAATAGAACGATCGGTACCAGGAGCGTTCTCTACAGGGGTGCTAGCCCTCTCCACCACACTAGCTGCTACCTTACCCTCCAAAACGACGTCCGCGGACCGACAGGCCAGGGAGCGTGGACGCCGGCTCCCACCCAATCAGCCACAGCTATCGCCTACATCTCTTTGCCGGATGTAGCTTCCAGTAGGACTGAATTCGCCTGCACCGTCAGCTGACCTGAAGTCAGCGGTGAGCCATTGCAAGAGCAGATTCTTGCTTCGTTGCTTAATGATCCCGTTGGGCGAAATGGTACAGAGCTCTGGTTCGGTGTTCACCGCAATAGCATGGTCCGCACACTGCGATTGGGCTCCGCCAGCAAAGCCACGCCTTGGCACTGTCTAACGACAACAGCTACCTACTACTACTGCGCACAGACATCGGAGAGCCCAATGACTCCCACTAACCCGTCATCAAAATCCCGAGATTCGGCATGCGGCCTGACGAGAGATACGAGAGATACTAGCCAGAGACGTCTCTCAACTACTTATCCGTCGCCACCAGCATCGTCTCATTAATTGTAGTTCCGATGCGCTGGCACCGGCGACCATCAATGCACGCAGCTTGAAACTGCTAACAAATGCGAAACAAGCATCCCGGGCTTACCGAGCAAGGGGCTTGCTTGCCACCACCGATGCCTCCTCTCTTCTGCACTCCGCTTCCCGTGCATGCATGGAATGTCCGATGGGAAGAGCAACCTTGTTTACCCGACGAGGCGTTTTCCAAAATACCGCTGGTGAGTGGTGACTGATGATGACCTACAAGAATCGAAAATGTCGCGATGGCGTGATGCTCATTCGAGCTGTCTCAGCCTTGCGTTTCGAACATGTTCCAAGAGAATAAAGGAAAGTGCTCGCAGCTTCACCGGTGAAGGAAGTCGTCTGCCGTGCAAGTCGAACAATTGCGGCTCAGCTCCGAGGCATCCAACCCTCCGCACCCGCCTGCATGAACTCAGCACCACAAAGCTTTGTCATCGATGGTCCGCATTGCGTGAGCGAGCGTCTGCCCGCCCCATGCGCCTCTGTGCGCCTCTATGCGACGAAGACCAAGGCAGCTTCCATTCATCACGAAGGCAACCTTCGGCGGATCTCTACCAACTGGAACTGTTTGGGGCCAGGCGCAGGTTCTAGGCGAACGTGCATATTGTTGTGCCGTTTGCCTTCTTCATTCTGCACCCTCATTAAGAATGTCTGGATCGCGTTTTGAAACGTACCACACACTCTAGCTTCTCCCTGCTACGGAGCTTTGTCGATGGCAGCTCCTCAACCTATGGCTGACGTTCCTCCTGCGTGATAGATGGTGATATCGTGAAAGTCTTACACACCGAACAACTCCGCCGCCCTCGACGATATGCCGAGACGCTGTTGTGGTATCGTCCGGACCGCGCTCAGTTGGTTTCACCGTTTGAGAAGAGTCGCAACAGAAAGAATGTCTCTGCGAGAGAGTTCTAGCTCCTCCCACATACAAGCCCCCTGTTTTAGCCAACCCATGGGAAGATCTGTTCTTACAGTCTTGGAGAACCCACTCACTCACTCATAGTTCTCCAGAGTCCAACCAAGACCTGACACTCCTCGCGTGTGTCGCCATCTGTCTCTGGATCCCAGGACGGTGGTCTTGCTTGTTTCCGATGGATTCTGAACTCGCGAACAGGCAATCTCTCAGGCAATTGCTTGCCGACTCCTCCCATGAGGAGAAGGTGGCAGTCGCAGACTCAAAAAGCGAGATTGTTCAGCTCTGCACGCATCCTCGCGCGACTTGGAAAGAGGCTCCCTCCATCGTGCTCGCCTTTCCTGCAGTCAGTCGTGCGCATCACCACAAACCCGCTCGGGCGGCTGCAACGACTTGCAAAAGCAAGACGTATGTTGTTACTTAGGTTTTGCTCGTCGGGGTCCTGTAGATGATCAACAGGGTCGTGAAGTTTACTTTGCACTGACAACTGGTGGTGCAAACGTTGTTTGTCTCAGCGTGAACACTTTGACAGGATGTGCGCGTGCTGCCATGCGCGCGAGCGTCTTTTGATTTTCTTCGGAAAAGTCACTTTCACCGCTTTAGGCAATACGTCGATTTCGAGGCTTAATGATACTAGGTCGTGGTCAGTGCGGTCCTGTTGATTCGCGATGCTTAGACTTCACCTCCTTCCCTTGTCACACGCAGCTATTGCGCCTTCCATTCAGTGACGGGAAGATTGGTCGGGGTTTCCCACTCCTCGATGTGCTCCATGATCTGCAACTGTCTGGCATGATTGATCTGCCCGGGTGATTCAGGCGAGTTATCCCGAACGGACAAGTTGGAAACCACAGACTTCCGTCCGAACCACGGGCACACAGTCTTCAGGAAGCATGTTGCGCCTTCCCATCTCAGCACAGATCGAGATGAGCGAGATGTACACCCCGCGGGAGGAGTCGTGGCCATCCACGCTCGTGAGCTTGGCAGTCATGCCATCCGTCCTACCTTCTAGTATGTCGTTGGGGCCAAGACTTCTCGGGGGCACGGAACAAGATCTGAAAGGAATTCGACTGCGCTGAGGGAAGAGTCCTGAGACCGCATCATGTTCGTTCAAAGGCACGCTGAAAATCACAGGAGAATGTCACATTCACGCAGAGAGGGCAGCAGCCCAGTCGAGGACGCCCGCCCGTCAAGTGGAGACTGGCGCGAGACTTGCCGGCGCTCTGTGCAAAAGTCTTCCGCCTTTGCAGCCGCAGGTCTGTGGTATGGAAGCCTGATTCCTACACGCGATGCGAATTTCCTCAAGAGATTGCTCATCACGCGGAGTGTCGCGTGAGCGCTCGCTGGACAGCTACGTACTCCTCCCTCGACGGCCAGCCTTTCCGGTCTCGTGAGCTTCCGCCAACTCGGGACGCGCTTCGCACCGAATGTGCAGATTCCGTTCGTACGACGGACGATTTGTGCTCGCACTCGAATCGACAAGTCATACAACAAGACGTCCGGGTTCCCCGCAAAGACTTGGAGCACGTCCAATAACGACCTCTGGCAGGGTTCGCGTAATGGGGGTCGGGATGTACTCATGCAACCAGACCTCCTCCATCTCCTCAGGTCACCCATGGGGTCTCTTCGTCAGGCTCGAATGAGGAGAGTCGCGCTTCTTGACAAGGCATGTCCTAACTCTGAAGAAGCTATCCATATCTCAGCTCGCAACAAGTTACATGCACTGCCTCGACAGCAGCGGGGTCCGGCACGATTTGCACCGGCCCAGTGCTTTCCTAACAGTCTGAATGGGGTAACAACGCTTAATTCTGCGTGTTCCTCGAAATTGAATATCCAACCGATCTCATGAGTGGCCGTCGACCGGTGTCGGTGGGACCGGGCTGCCATTCTGGTGTACATAGTCTAATTGACAGCGCAGATTGGACATGACACACCTTGAGGCGCTCTCCCTTCTCACCGACGCAAGGACGAGTGGATGCTAGGCATACTCCGCATGAGAGCTCTTCTTCTGGATGCAGAATGGGTGAGATTGTCAGTAGGTCCTTGTACGTGCCTCTCATCCCCCGTTCCCGCTGTCCCTTTTCTTGCCGGCTCCTGTCCTCCACTCTGATTTCCCCTGCTCGCCTGTGCAGAATCCCTTGACCCGTGGGCCGAAGGACCGGACGGACCTGAGGAGAAAAGATTCTATAAAGGACCGTTTCCACTCGGTGCGGGGAGCAGAGCGAAATGCCTTCTGTAAAGAAACCGAAGAAGGTGCTGTCCATCCGTGGACTTCGCGAAGAGATGTCTGGAATCCATCAAGTCGAACAATACGGCGCGCAGCAGCGTGTGCTCCACCGAGAGCTGGCCGAGTATGGTCGCCGCCGCGGCATGGAGTATCCATACTCCGACAATCTCGAAGTTGACGTCTTGATTGTCGGGGCTGGATTCGGAGGAGTCTTCCTGCTCCACGAGATGAGGAAACTAGGGTACAAGACGACAATTTATGAGGCTGGGACAGGCTTTGGTGAGGACATTCCGTGTGGTGGGCCTGTAGCAGTTGTTGACGTTCGTTTCCAGGAGGTACATGGCGTTGGAACATCTATCCGTGGGTGCGATCGAAATAGCTCGAGGCTTCCTCGCTGACCCACTCGCAGCGGTGCTCGCGTGGACAGCGAAGTCCCGATCTACGAGTTGAGCATTCCGGAGGTCTGGAAGGACTGGACGTGGTCCACAAACTGTGAGGATCTTCTGCCATATTGCTCGCCGGATCACTGACGTATGTCTTGGTATAGACCCTAATTATCAGGAACTGTAAGCTAGTTGTCCTTCTGCATCAACTTCAAAGCTGACGGCCATCCTCTTCCAGGCAGGCGTACTTTGCCCACGCCGACAAGGTCCTCGAGTATGTTCCGCTCATCAACATGATTCACAGGCAGCTGATTCATCCCACAGGCTGAGCAAGGACTGTGCCTTCGAGACGGTCGTCGTTGGAGCTGAGTTCGATGAGAAGGCCGGAAAGTGGACTGTGAAAACCGTCGACGGGCGAACCGCAAAAGCGAAGTTCTTGATCGTGGCAGCTGGATGTAAGCACCATCACGACTCCTGCTCAGTGTCGTGAAACAAACACTTACCTACCTCTTCTAGTTGCTGCCAAGCGCTACATCCCCGACTTTCAGGGCCTCGACAAGTTCAAGGGAACGATGTACCATTCCTCTTTCTGGCCTGCGGAGGGCGTGGACGTCCGCGGGAAGAAATGTGCGGTGGTCGGCACCGGTGCCTCAGGTGTCCAGGTCGGTTTCAGGCTGCGTAACCTCTCCCTTGATACTTGGCTGATGCTTCGTCAAAGATCTTCCAGGAATGGGGACCGATTGCAGGAGATTTGAAGATCTTCCAGAGTGAGTAGGTTGTACTGTCCCACAGTGACCATGCTGACTGCTTTTAGGAACTCCCAATCTAGCTCTTCCAAGTAAGACCGACGCATACTGCCCGCGTTTTTTCTTGGCTAATGCTTGGCGACAGTGGGAAAGCGTGACCTGAGCGTCGAAGAACAGAACAAGCTGAAGCCGTTCTATCCGGAACTTTTCGCTTACCGTGAGAGATGCTTTGGTGGCTTCTGCTTCGATCTGGATGAGAGGTACACCTTTGATGTTCCAAAGGCGGAGCGAGAGGCATTTTACCAGATGCTCTGGGAGCATGGTGGCTGTAAGTGGATCTGTTTTCTCCTCGTGCTTCAGCGAAGGTATACTGACCTCGTGTAGTCGCTTTCTGGCTGGGTAATTTCGCCGATTATCTTTACGATAACAAGGCCAATCGCGAGGCCTACGACTTCTGGGCCAAGAAGCAGCGTGCTCGCCTGCACGATTCCAGGAAGCGCGATCTTCTCTGTCCCCTGGAGCCACCGCATCCTTTCGGTGTCAAGCGTCCTTGCCTGGAGCAGAACTATTACGAGCAGTACAACCGCCCCAACGTCGACGTTGTTGACATCTCCCCAAAGTCAGGCAACAGCATTGCTGCCTTCACCGAGACTGGCATCAAGACTACCGATGGCAAGCATTACGAGTTCGATGTCATCGCCCTTGCCACGGGATTCGATATCACCACCGGCGGCATGACCAGCATGGGCCTGAAGAGCGTCAAGGGAACGTATCTCAAGGATGAGTGGAAGAAGGCAGCGTACACCTACCTTGGCACTACCGTTCCCGGATACCCCAACATGTTCCATCTGTACGGACCGCACGGCCCGACCTTGCTCTCCAACGGGCCCACCAGCGTGGAGATTCAGGGCCGCTGGATCCGTGATTGCATCAACAATATTACGCAGCAGGGCATCAAGTTTATCGACCCAACTGACGAAGCCAGCAAGGAATGGAAGAAGCGCATCAATAGCTTGAGTGACATCTCGCTCTTCCCGACCACCAAGTCGACTTATATGGGTGGCTCTCTCCCCGGCAAGGCTTTCGAGCAGGTTAATTACGCGGGCGGAGAGGCGAAGTATAAGGAAGAGATCCGTGCGAAGCTGCCGGGTTTTGTCGGTTTCCGTGTTGTGCGACAGGATGCTGGAAAAGCCGCTGCGTAGTGGTCGGTCGGTACGAGATGGTCTTGTTGCGATGGCGATCGGGAAATGAGACTATTGTGCGCTCAAAATTGCATTCCTACTTGCTCGTGAGTCTCTTGATCCGGTTTCAGTGATGTTTGCACTTTCCTCTTGAAGGCTTCCCGGTGCCAACTATGTTGACGTTAGCGGGCGTGCTGCTACTTCCTCTCCACCGACATCAGAGACCGGCGTCACTCCTGCTATGCACATCGCTGCAACCTGCATACGGTCTTGTAGCTTCCAATTCCTAAACGCCCGACAAATTCATCAACAAAGACGAATCTCATCATCGGCATTTCACTCGGACAGAATACCGCACATCGATTGCTATCACCATGGCTCCCACGACGCCAGTTCCTCAGCCGACAAACCTACCCAGCAAAGTCTTCGGCATTGTTGAACTCACAGAGGTACTCTTCCGAAGGCAAGACGTAGCGAGGATTCCTTTTGCTAACAGACCCACGGCACATTTTACTCCATCTCACTGCCCGCGACATTCTGCGTGCACAGCAAGCATCCCGCCGCTTCCACGAGACGATCATCGGCTCCCACAGAATCCAGCGCGCCATGGGACTCCTACCCAATCTGGCAGCGCCCTTCACAGCACCCCTCTGGACCGAGTCGCCAGTCTTCCACGGCTTCGAACTCGGCCATCGACACGGAATCTAGTGGTTTCGGGAAGACGTCGTCAAATCCGACGGGAAGGAAGTCGAAGGCCCCAAGGAAGCTTACTACTTCAACCTGCGCGCCCGGGCGGACAAGGCATGCCTCCAACGACTCGGCTCCCGCTGTCGGTCTCTCATCCCCTGCCAGCCACCGCTGGAATGCATGAGCCTGTGCGTCAAATGCCACCTCTGCTACCGCGTCGACCAATTCACCGTGCGAGCGCTGCGGCCCAGCAGGGGGAAGTACATCACCGTGGGCGATCTCTACGACGAAGTTCTCCGGATCCGTCAGCGGCATCGGGACTCTTGCTTGTTGCCGCGGGGCAAGTCGGCTGTTGTCGTGGAGTTTTGCGGCGCTGTTGTTTATCGCGGCGAGGAGGAAGTTGTGGGGAAGGATAGCTTGTGGGCGCGGCAGAGGTCGACTGCGAGGGCTAGTGCGAGGTTGTCTTTTTAGTTTTTGGCTGGATATGAGCGAGATGAGGTGGAATTCATGTCGAGGGCATGCAAAGCTGGGTTTGGGATGTCTTGCTCTGCTGGTTGAAAGAGGGAATAGGGCGACTTCGGAAAGCTTTCAAACGGGGCTCGCGATCACAGGTCTGGACTTATGACCAAGTGTAGTAGTAGCTTCGCAATTGAGAGCACATCGCACGGTGTTGCAATTGAATATGTTCTTTGATTTCTCCATAAGATGCCTACTCCATGCCAGGGAGCAGAGTTGTTGAACCGTCCATACTTGTCGCGACTTTAGTCGGTTCGAATGGTGCATCTAAATTTTACGTTTTAGTTCGGTGAGAGCCTGAGCGAGGAGCTGCGCTGCCCTTAGAAAGGGGTCGTCACATGCATTCCGTTGTCTACAATGCCAAGACAAAGCTATATATACAAATCCGGGAGCATCCGTTGATTGAAACGCAAGAAAATTTTCAATTCACAAATAGCTACGGTGGCCGAGTGGTCTAAGGCGGCAGATTTAAGTTGGCAACAGCAAATACTTGAAACTCTGCTCTCGCAAGAGGCATGCGTTCGAACCGCATCCGTAGCACCATTTGAATTTTTTTATTTCTGCTGCTTTCTTTGTGGTGGCTGAGATGTTGGATGTTCAACTGCACCCACTTTTTTGGTAACCGATGAGAGGGAGCTGCAGGGTGGTGCGTCAAGTTCGGGTAAACTTTCATCCATACGGCCATGGCTTCATGTCTTTCCGGGTCAGGCAGCATCTCTTCTTCTTCTTCTTCTTCTGCCCTTCCATCGTCATGTTCTGGTGATTTTACCCCTCACCTACTCCAGCCTAGGCGACATGCGGCCCGACGTATACCTGAGATGAAAGTATTGACGTGCTCTGGTGGCCGCCAGCGGCAACACAGCACAGCCCGGACGAAGCCGGCTGCTGCGGACGGGCCACAGCAGTTCGCATTGCATATACCTGCACATCAGTGTGCAGCGACTCTGGCGCAGCCAGATCTCGGCCTGTGAGCGCTCTCCCATTGGTTTGGGGAGGAGCCGCAGGAACACAGGCACCGATGTGGTTCGCTCTGAAGGAGGAGCTTGCTTCTTGACCGGAAGAAATTCAACTGAGGCTTTTTTTTTTCCTCCCTTCATTCATTGAGGCCGCCAGGTATGGATGGCTACTACGTGCAAACAAGAATCTACATAGCCCGGCGACATAGCCTCCAAAGGTAGCGTCGCGTCGCGTCTTTTCATCACGACCGTTTCCCCCGTCACTGTGATTCCAAGGTCTCTCCTCCGCGAGCGAGCATGGCTCAGTCGTGGTCGTAATCTTTCCTCCTGTTATCTTTGGAAATATCTGCCTTCTTCGCCTTCTTCGCTCCTCCCTGTTGACTCGCAGTCGTCATCTTCAGCTCTGCTCTTCGTGAACATCGACGTCACTTTCTAGGTCTTGGGATTGAATCAGCAGAGCTGCAGTGTCTTGGCAGCGCAGAGAGAGATCGCATCACCTCCGGATCAGGAAGTCGCGATTGAGGCTTCGGACTTTCTCAACCTAAGCAAACGACAACAATCCAACCCTACAAACTTGTCTACATCGAGAGCGTCACCCCCAATTACGCCTCGAGTCATTGGACACCACCAGCGTTTCGGAGAGTTGACCAGGGGGATCGGTTTGCATGTGAACGAGGGACTGTGCTGGACAATCACATGCTGGTAGGTTTCACTGGCGTGCTGCAGAGTGCCTGCCACTTCCACATCTGGAGAAGCGCTCGGTCAGTTCTTCACAAGACATCACCTCTTTCGCGCACTTCGAATCGATCGCACCGCTTGCCACGCCTCGTATCAGGCTTCACAACACCTATCTCATCGCCATCGTCCTCAGCTTCGCCCGTATTGTGCCGCGCCCGACCGGATCACTCAGAGCCGCTATCCAGCTCGACAGACTGCTCGACAAGAGCCATCTCGCCCGCCGGCACCTCTCATCACCCGTCGTGAGGACGCGATCCAGAGCAGACGTCAACTCGAATGCCCACGCCTGACCGAAAGATTCCGCAAGTGCGTTGGACAGCATCTTGAGCAGTCTGTCGATCTTGGCAATCCTACCAACTCTCTGACCACTGCATGCGCTGAGACCATAATTACGATCTCGCGCCGAGCTCTCCTGGTCTTTTGAATGTCACAACGGCCCCTGTATGACGCTGAAGGCAACATGGTCGACGTGCAAAGCAGAGTCATCGTGCCGCGGGAAGCTGTGAGCCAGTATGTTTCGGGGCTGCAGTTTCAGCACCAGCAGCAACAGGCTGTGGCACGATTCCGAGGTGAGGGCAGCAGGCAGGAGATGGCGGATGAGGGCGAGGACGAGGGCAGGTACTAATAGGTGTGCAGCAAACGACCGAAGCGGCCTAGGCGTGCCAGGATCTCGGCAAGAGCCGTGCGGGCAGGGCCGGATGCCGCGACTTTTCGCAGGCAATCGCGCTCAGCCCTCAACCGTGATCAGGCGTGAGTAGTCAAGACTTGGCATCTCATCTTCCTGCCTGTGCCGTTCCCGCAGACCGAGAGACTGACAGCCAAGCAGACACGAGCAGACAGGCTGCAGGTGCTCGCCAGAGCGTGGCCACCCCGGATACAAATAACACGTACGGCAGTGAGGCTGTGCCCTCTTACGACACCGCGACCGCGACCGCGACCGCGACCGCGACCAGCTGCACCGCGACTTCCGGGCGCATCGCTGATTCTGCTACTAGTACTGGTTGGCTGCCTCAGGAATCTTCTTCGCCGGCCTTGGGCTCCTACTTCCACCCATCACATACCACTTGGCCTGCGAACGTGTCGGCGCCTGGGCTCTTGTACGATCCGTCGCCGTCGCCACACACCTCGCGCAACCCACCCAGCATAAGAGTCATCACCGCCTGGGACGGGTCCGGTGACCAAGATTTCCCACAGCCTCAGGACGCGCCCTTTTCCGCGTCATCTGCCTCACCTTTGCCACACGACTACGCTCCGTATAACAGCGATTTTTACGACTCTGGCCATTTGGGGCCCCTACCGTACCAGATGCCGCAAGAATCAGAGAACATGCAGACTCCCGTTTCGCCGGTGAGCGCGACCGCGAATTCGCCCCAGGATCAATCCATGGGCGAGCCGCAATTACAGCAATTTCCCACGCGGAAGCGATCCCACTCTGTCATGTCGCAGGCCGATGCAGCGGCACTCATGGACAACACGCATCACAGTAGATCTGGATCCGTCGCGTCTGTGACTGCTGGCTCTCCGAACGATCCGACTGACGACTATCCTCGAGGCTCGCGAGCATTCAAGCGCGGAGAGCCGCCCCAGAATTCGGAGAACAAATTCATTTGCACATTTTCTGATGAGTGCCAAGGTCAGACATTCGACAGAAAGTGCGAATGGAGGTGAGTAATTCTAGGCAATTCTGATTTGGCTGACGCAGCTGGCTAACACACGAACAGCAAGCACATGGACAAGCATGACCGTCCGTACCGCTGTCCACATCCGTCATGCGCGAAGCTGCAAGGCTTCACATATTCCGGTGGGCTTCTTCGACACGAGCGAGAAGTACATGGCAAGCATGGCGGGCCCAAGACTCAAATGATGTGTCCGCACCCAGAGTGCAAACGGCATACCGGCAAGGGCTTCACACGCAAGGAAAACCTGAACGAGCACCTGAGGCGGGTGCACGCGAGCAAGGAGGACGAGTCACAGCAATCGCTTCTCGGGCAGTCAACGACAGACATCACTCTCGGAGCGCCCGATGGGGAAACACATGCGTCGCACATATCTGAAGCCGTGGATCACGAACTCGCTCCCACCTCGGGCCCTCCTACGAAGAGGAAGCGTTCATTACCACCAAGTGTAGAAGATGGTCTCGGCGAGGATCCGGCGGACATGGCTCAGCGGGAAATCAAACACCTGCGCGAGCTCCTCGCGCAGAAGGATCAAACGATTAACAATCTGCACGCGGATGTGATGGCGCTGGAAGCGCAGACACAACAACTGCAGGCACAGCTCCTGCAAGCACAGCATCAGCAGCCGGCCACCCAAGGATAACTTTCTGTGGACTTGCATTTCGATTGAATACACGGGAAGGAGTTGGTCAGGCGAAAGAGCGAGACTGTGCATGGCCATCTCGGGAGGGTATCCCTGTTGCTGCGGGCATTCTTTGCCATTTTCACATAGTTGCTTCGCTGCTCAATACCCCGGAACGCTCATAGAGATTGTGTTGATAATCCAATTGGTGAAAATGTTGGTAGTTCATATAGTCCTTTGAAGTGCTTTGATCTGACGTTGACCTGCATGTTCTGCCTCAGGCATGTCGGCATATTGTAGGTGAATGGATGTATCTGGAGATAGAAACGCTTCCTATACATAGTTCTGTACAACTGAGGTATCCCGAACTTCCGTCTTGCAACGCTTCAACACTCTGCCATGAAGTTTATTGCGAGCATTCCGGCTTCACTGTACTCTCCACTTGCCCATGCTACGCGCATCCCCTCATCGTGATCTCTCCGTGTTCGCTGTACAGTATATGCGCCGGTGCATTCGCGAGCCTTCTCAGGAGAGTCTGGCTAGCCGCACAGCGCTGTGCCCTCATCCGCTCTCTACCACGGCAGCTCGTAGCCTTCTCGGTGCCAGAATTTGCCCGTATCGTCTATTCCATGCGCCATGAAAACCTTCCACAGCTTGCCCGCAGCTTCTTCGGGCTCTACCGCTTCCGCATGCTCCTCCGCGTGCGGGTTCAGGTTCGACTTCACGATGCCCGGGTGCAACAAGCTGACCACCACGCCTCTGTCCCGCAGATCCACGCTCAGGCTCTTTCCGATGCTGTTGACCGCCGCCTTGGAGGCGCGATAGGCGTAGGAGCCACCGGTGCTGTTGTCGTTGATGCTGCCGACGCGCGAGGAGACGATGCCGATGTGTGGGGTTGGCGCGGCGAGGAGACTGTCGAGGAGGGCCTGCGTGAGGAGCAGCGGGCCGAAGGTGTTGGTTTCGAACGTCTTGGTGCAGATGTCTTTGGTGACCGAGCCCAGCGCGTCTTCTTCTGTGGGAGCCATGACGCCGGCGACGTTCAGGAGGACGTCGACGGGTTTGCCGGCGAGCTGGGCTGCGAGGCCGTTGATCGATTCTGGGGAGCGTACGTCGAGGCCTAGGAGAGAGAGGGATTAGAATTGATAGCGTAGCTTTGTGAGGCGTACGAGACCACGCACGATGTAGACGACATGGTAGGGATTGTAGTTTCTCTCCCACGTCAACGTCTGCGGCCTGTGAGAGGATGAATCGTCAGTGGTCCCAAGTCGGATCTACCAGGCGGAGACACATGGGAGCATACATGTACTTCGAAGCCCTTGAGTCGTGTTAGTTGAGAGCTTGTATCCAGGTGCGATGGCTTCTTGAGTCTTGCACGATCGTACCTCGTTGATCAGAAGCTGTGCGAAGGCATGGCCGATGCCACTGTTGGCTCCCGTCACCACTGCAGTAGGCATATTCCTGTTGCTTTTATGCCAGTGGGGCCTCGTTGGAAGTACGATAATGAGAATATTCTTTGCTAAGGTAGAGATGTGCCTACAAGAGTCCACTTGCAGCGCACAGCTCGAGGCTCACCCGTTTTATGGAGACTGCTGCGTGAGGGGACATCGCCAACGTCATTGTTGCGGCTTGTGAGCAGGCAAAGGAACATGGCGGTGGACGCTTGCATGACCTTCTCTTCGAAGGTTTTTCATGTAGTAGAGCATTCGAAGGATACCTCGAAATTGTTGTCGGTAGAGAGGGAACTTCACCCATGGCCCAGTGTAATTAGCGGTATGTTGGGCACCCTTGCACCAGACTGACACGTGACCTTGATGTCACATGCA
>CAVMBE010000133.1:0-51565 GCA_963674455.1 Lecanosticta acicola
GTATTATAAGATTATTAAGTTATAGACTTAATAATTAATACTCTATTTTCTAGCTAAATTAGTATTTAATAGCCTATATATAATTTATCTTATATACGCTAAGCTACTAGCCGGATTAGGTACTTAGTACTATGCAGTACCTAACCTACCTAGTGCTATCCCTGCATCGGGTGACCCAGCATGCTTACCTAAGGTACCTTAAGGTACCTTACAACACTACGTGCGCCAAGCTGCGAGCGTAAGGTAAGGCATAGCACCACATCTGCTCCTGTTCCTGTCTATAACACATCGCCCGCATACGCATACGCGACCTCTTCTGAAGGCGTTTCTAACGTACGTCCGATCGCCAATCAGATCCCCTTTCTGTACCTTACTTCGAGCGCAGTCGCTAAAAATGGATATCGCAGCTCATTCGCTTCACTTCTTGTCGCTCCTTACGCCTGATTTGGAGCCAGCCACACCGAGAGCAAGCGGCAGGCAGGAGTACGATCTCATGCAGTAGCAGAGCGTACCGAAGTGCCTGCCTTATTTCAAGAACGGGACAAGGTGCATCACCTGAAGTGACCGCCGCAAACTCCGCCCTGATCACGCCTTACACCCATCGATCAGATATTCATTTGCGACCTGACACAGCCGTGCTTGAAGGTGCATCATGGCCGACAGCAACTCTAGCAACAAGCGGAATAGCAAGGTGGGCACACCCAAGTCTGGCGCGGGTAGTCCAGCTATGCAGCCGATGGCAGACCCGTTGGAGAATCTGTCCAGGGCTTTGGGAGCTCGGTACGTCCGTCCTCATGGTGCGCAGGCGTTTAACCCGCAGACACCTTGCTGCACAGACAGTTACAGATCTACCTTGACATATAATTGCAAGTTCTAACGCTGCCTGCCATCAGCATACGAATCACGACTGCCGCGCCGCATTCGCAGACCTTCGAGGGCGCACTCGACAACGCAGATCCCAAGCTGGGTCTCGTCTTCGTCAACACCCGAAGCCCTCCTCCCAATCCTTCCACCAATATCGCAGCCCAACCGAAAGACTATCATGTCACTCCGATTTCCCAGATCCAGAACTTCCAGCTCCTTTCGCCGTCTCCCGCCGGTGATTCTGGAGACAGGGGCTTCGCGAACGCACCGACGGCGATTGGACGCGTAGACATACAAAAGTTGAAGAAGCGCGAGGAAGCTCGCGTCAAGCAGCTGAAAGAGGAGCAGCAGAACAGAGGAAGAGGTGTCACATCCGAGGGACAAGCCATCTTTGATTCGTTGAAGAGAATGTAAGACAACCCATCGGCGTATCTCTTGCCTGGTATGGGGCATAAAAGGGCTAACAGTGTATCACAGCAACATCGATGTGAGATGGCACAACCAAGAGATCATTGCCTATGAAGCAGTGATCATCTCTCCCCCCTACCGATCGGAGGACTGCAAAGGTCAGGCCGGCAAGATCGAACAGATCACACGCGTGAAGAAGGTGTTGGAGGGCGAGAGGAAGAAGATCAGGGAGAGGGAAGAGAGGGAGCGGAAAGCTGCTGCCCCGACTGGTCCTCGGAAGGGCGGATAGCTTCGCAAACAGAGAGGGCCAGAAAGTGCGGAGTTGAGGCTCGCTGCCGCGTCTTGTGAGCTTGATGTGAGGTTGATGTTGAGGCTGCTGAATGGTCTCTAGAGCGGTCTACCTACTTCTGTAAGATGACTAGTGAGCGAAATGATACCCGTTTTGAAACGGTCTCGTAAGCCGTCAGAGGGCGATATGACCGAAAAACCGACGACTCTTCATAGACAGTCTGGGCTTGAGTCCGATGTCTCTCAACTTCTCGAGCGTCAATGATCCACATTCGAGCTCACGGGGCACACTGGCTCGGATGCCACTTTGGGTGCAAAAGTTTCAGTATAGGTCTCCGGACGGGACAGACCAAAGCTCACCCGAGCTCGCTTCAGGTAGAGAAACGGATGGACGCTACGAGCTTGCTTCGCCAGAGTTCTATCAATGGTGTTCTGCAGAAACACATACCAACTCGCCCGAACTCGCGTCAGGAAACGAGAGGAATGGACGCCGCGAACTTGCCACGTACGAAAGAGCTCGCGAGTTGTGTGGCCAGACAGTAGGGCCGGCCGAGTTGAAGGCACCGATTCAGTAAAGTATGTTCCATAGCACGGCCATCTATATCGTATGTAATGTTGTTGGTACTGGGGTTCCAAGAGTTGTGCCGGCGGTGATCTTGTCTCTTGTCGTGTACGCGGGACTACATATCGGCGGGTGATGTTCTGCTAGGTCCGATGGAAGCAGAATGGGCTTTGACAGACAGACTGACTGAAGATGCTGGTGATGTTGCTGATGTTGGGAGGAGATAAGATCGCGGGGGGTGCTGTCCCGATTCCGAAACCGAAGAACGCACAGACCAGTAAACAAATCAACAAACCGGCTGCCGCGGCTTCGAATCAACATCACATCACATCCACGCGTCGCATGCAGCGCATTGCATAGTCCAACATCCTATGCCGGCAGCCCAAACGAAGGCAGTCACAGCCAACACGGCAACACAGTCTAACAACAGTATCATGGCCAAACTACACGAACAATCGCTGCAGAGCGCCGCGCTCGAGCTCAAATACGGGCGCAGCAGCAACCTGGTCGAGATTATATCCAAGGACGAGGACATTCGACGACTACGGTTCGACATAAATATTCTAGAAGATGATAATGACGAGCTACGCGATTTGCTCGTACAAGAGGGTGACAGGTCCGAGAAGTTTGAGGCACTTGTGAACGAGAACCTTGCGCGTGCAGAAGACGCGGAAGCGAGATTGGTGGAGGTGGAACAGATGTTGAGGATCAAAGAACAGGAAGTCGGCACACTACAAGCTGAGGCGCACGCACTACAGACGACTGCCAAAGACTCAGAGGCATTCCTGACGGAGAAGCTTGCGCTTACACGAGAATTATCCATCCTTCGCCCGGAATTACAGCACCTAAAGGCACAAGCCGCGAACACTGAGGCCTTGATGACCGAGAAGCTGGAGCTACAGCGACAGCTGAGCAACATCCAGTGTGAGCTAGAGAACGCCAAGCGCGAAGCAAAGCGAGCCCTTGCAAAGCGAAGGAACACGGGTGTCGAGATCGCGCAGGAGGAGCAATTCGAGGAATTGAAGAGGCAGCTAGCCAAGGAAAAGCGCGCTCGACAGCGCGCAGAAGAGGCTGCCGATACCACTCAAATGGACACCAATGTGGATGAGGTGCGCAAGGAGCTGGCCCGTGAGAAGCGAGCGCGTCAAAAAGCGGAGGAAGAGCTGGAAGCTGCTCAGGAGAACACTCAAGTCGAGGACGTACGGAAAGATCTACTTAAGGAGAAGAAGGCCAAAGCGAAGCTCGAGGAGAGTCTGGAGAATCTGCGGGAAGAGCTTGAAAAGGAGAAGAAGGCTACCGCCAGAGCGAACAAGCGCGCCGATGGTGTTGCTGGGACTGACGATCAACTGGACGAGCTGAGACAGGAGCTTGCAAACGAGAGAAAGGAGCGTCAGAAGGCTGCAAAGGCCGCACAGAAGGCAGCTGATGAGTTCGAGGCACAGAGAGCGACTATAGACGATAAGCTTGCCCAGTTCCGGACAAAATTACGGTCCACAAAGGAGAAGCTGAAGGAGACCGAAGCCGAACTGGAAGCAGCTCGCGAGGAAGCCGCAGCAGCCGCTGCTCAACCAGCGAAGAAGGGCGCCAAAGCTGCTCCCGCCGCTGTCAAGAACGCTAAGAAGCGCAACGCAGCCCAGTTTGATGCTGACGCGACAAATCTCGGAACGCCGGGAGATGGTCCAGCAGTCAAACGGGGCCGCAAAGCAGCGGGAGGACTTGGTGAGAAGTCGACTTTCTCGATCACACCGTTCCTTAACAAGACGACGAGTATCGCTCCAGAGAGTCCCCAGGAAGACGATGACGAGGAGGCAGATGAGGCAGATCGGCCAGTTCAGTCCATCGAATCTCCAACGATGGAGAAAGCGGCTGCTACCAAGGAGAAGAAGCAGCCTCTGGCGCCTGTGTCAGCAAGCGAGTCAAACATTCAGAAGAAGCCCGCGCCTCGTCAACGCAAGCAGAAAGCCGTTATGCCTGCTCTGGAAATGGTCACTGAAGAGGCCGAAGACGTTCACAGTCAGGGCCAAGAAAACGCACCTGCAGCCAAGCCAAGTAAGGTCAAGACCAAGACTACTGACGGCCCGGATCCTGATAAGCCAGCCGAGGCCGCCGACAAAAAGAAGAAGAAGCCTCGCAAGTCACTTGTGGACTTCGCGTCTTTCAATGCGGAGCCGGATGTGAAGAAGAAGGAGAAGAAGAGCCGGAAGCTTGGCGGAATAGGCAAGACCCTCTTTGATGAAGAGGATGAGGCCGCTGCACCTTCGAAGGCTTTGCCAGCACGGACTTTGATTGGAGGCAGAGGCTTTGGTGCCTTTGGTGGTGCTAGCAAGAAGGGCGGCTTCCTTGGAGCGAGCAAGATTGGCAGCTCGATGCTGATGACAGCGGGCGACGGCAGCGGATTCCAATTCTCGCCGTTGAAAAGGAAGAAGGGAAACTTGGATGATACGCTGCGTGGTTGAATGGAGTGTATGGTGATGGCTCTCGTGGTTTTGGTGCAAGGGCATTGTGCAATTGGATTAGTGGGTAGCGATGAGCGAGATATGTATCCCCTTGACTCCGTATCTGATAAACAGCAAGAGCGGTTCGACTACATGATCAATCCATTTGTCTTCACTGGCACCGACTCGCTGTAGTCTCTGGTCGACACTAACCATCACATCTGCTCTGTACCTATGTACACGGCCACGATCCAACGTTCTCCTGAACTGTATGCCTGTGCCTGCAGAAAGTCTTGTCGCCCTCTGCGGCGCAATTGATCCCCAGCGCGTCGTGGCGCGGCCTGATAAGTGCGCCAACATGCACATGACATTGCTTATCCGGGCGGCAAAACTTATGAAAGAACGGAAAGCTCTTTAAGATGTGATTGACCACATCATCAGCAACGTAAACACCTGAGCAGGCCATGTTACGCGAGGCAGCCGCAAGCAACAACCCTTACTACACGATTATGCTGGAGAAAAGGGGCACTCCGTTGAGACCCAGGACTGGTTGATATGGGCCCGCGGTGTTGAATGACTACAAGAGGCCTTCAAGAGTCCAGTGTCTCAATCCCTAAATATCTCGCCACCAACCTGGTTGGTACAGGTATCCAGGACCCTTACAATGGATGTTACTGTGATGCGGCGCAAGTGGAACTCCTCGCTTGTCTACCGTTGCAGTGGAAGAAACCAAAAGAAGCCCAGAACGATCTCGTGAACATTGACTATTTAGACCGGCCATGATGCGAGCTATCCCAGATTGAGTCTTACATACCAATTCGAATCAATCTGAGATTGAAATCTTGTTGTTTGAGCCCGTGATGCGATGTAAAACGGTTGCGATGGGTGCAGATCCCAGAGCAAAGCATTCGACTACGAAATGAACGCGTCGGCCGGTATTCTCGTCGGACCCACCTCGGCCCTTGTCGCACCAGCATTCAAATTGAAGATTTTGTCAGACCCCAGCACATACGGCCACAGGCGCATGAAAACTCGGAACCCCGTCCGCTCTTCCAAAGATAACCATGCGACCGCGAGACTAGTATTGCCGTGGGTGACCAGGCGAGAATCCCTCGTGCTGTATGTTTTTGTCTTTTTGATGCTCTGGCCAAGAGCAGACCAACAGCGAGTCGGATCGCGTAAATTCGGCGGTAGATGCCTCCGAGATCACCATTCAATGCCGAGATGCTGTATCCGACATCATGTTAATCTTTTTGCCAAGGACATGTCACCTTTGCCCGTATCCTTTCGCTATCCTCCTGTCTCTAGGGAGAACATTTAATAAATTCTAAGTAACTGCAAAATGTAAGCGTGATTGCAATAGTGTATACACGTACTCCAGCGTTTCCATGTCTCATCAGTTGGCTGCTTTTATCCCTCGACATATTTCGGCTTCGAAGGAATCGTCTTCATCTGCTCCCCTGGATGACCTTGCAAACCGAAGAGATCGTAGATCCACCGAATGATGATGAAGAATGATTCCGGCTCGCCCATGTGTTTTCTGTCTTCCACAAACCTCGCCTCTTTCGGCGCACCGTGCAGCAGGCACAGGTAGTAATCGTCGATCGGGAAAATCTCATCATTGACTCCATTTACCAGGAGGAGCTTGGCGCATTGCGGCTTGTCCAGAGTCCCGTCTTCGAGCAGAGAAAACTTCATCGCTTCTTTTTTGAAAGTTTCAAGGTCGTTTCCGTACCCGAATTTGTATGCCAATGTTGTCGCTAGATCAAATGGGTACTCTAAGTGATTGACATGTGAAAGCCATTCTGGGTGGAACATGTAATGACAGCCTCCACCGAGAGCCACAACACCAGAGAGCATGTTTGGATGCGTGTGTGCAACGCGGATGGCGTAGTATCCGCCGGTACTAAACGCCCACATGGCTTTTCGGGACTGGTCGATTTCCTTTTGCTGTCCAATCCACTCGAACAGAGAATCAAATGCCCTATCTGGGGACTTTGGATCATTTGGTGCGGCAGGAGAGTCACCCGTGCCGGGAATCTCCAAAACCATGACGGCTACATTCTTCTGCGACCAGCCTTCGATCCAGACCGCCAGCTCCGTCCTGTAGCCGTCGAGACCCGTGAGGATGATAACGAGAGGGACCGGATTTTCCTTTGATGTTCCAGGCGGTAGATGGTAGTAGAATGGAATTTCCTTTCCATCATCCTGATTACCGTATTTGTGGGGGATGATGACTTCTTTGGTTGGTCGCTCGCGCATAGCGAGACCTTTCTTGGCCGCTTTCTTGCCTTCTTGCCAAGCATATCTCTGCTTCTCGGAACGTGGCGCAGGAAAGCGAGAGATGCGGTAGACTGCTGATGCTCGCCTGCTCATTGTCAGATGGAACGCAAATCTGGCATCAGAGAGACGCACATGTATAACTCGGAAGCCTTCTCCTGGTTGCCCTCTTGTTCGGCCTTTTCGGCTTCACGAACAAGCTCCTCTGCCTTGGGGAAGAAGGCCTCGGCGTACCGGTCCCAATCGTATGGCTCCTTCTGGCCTTCCTACTGCACTCTCAGCATCCCATGTTGAGCTATGATCAGGGTCTCTATACCTTTATCAGACGCTCGACAATTGGGGCGAAGTCCGACTCGGCGCTGAACATGAAGGGATAGACGCCCATCTTGCACGGCTGCTGCCATTTCGTCTTCCACAATTGCTCAAAGCTCTCGTGATGGACGGCGGGAGTCTTGAGAGCGTCTTGGATGAAGAACTTTTCACCTGGCGCTGCCATGGTGATTCTCAACGAACGTTAGAGGCGCTATATTTGAGTGGCCAATAAACGTGTCAAAGGCCTATCATAGAAATCGAGAATGTAGGCAGTAAAAAAGAGTCCCAGTGGTTCGGCACAACGGAGGAGAGGAATATAAGGCGTGGCGAGGCATATTCGCCACTGACTCGATCGCTGCTTGGATGAACTGTGTATAGCAGATCCTCCGGTGGGGAAGCGATGATTTCGAGAGGGTCTGGATCCATTGGCTGAGACCACTGCGCTGCCCTCGACGAGGCCGAATCCGCTTTCGGTCTTGTCGGTCCGCCCTAAATCCGGCCTCGTCGTCCGCAAATCACTCCAGAGATGTCTGATGAAACGTGAGGGAAGCAGGTCTCCCGTAGGCTACGGTCATCTCTTGTTACGGTCAATAACAGTATCTAACTCTTAGCGCGTATTGGCTGAAATCCCGATCGGACTCCATCTCATATAATAACTCCCGTGTGCCGCGATCATCGCTCTGACGCTCTACTGACATCCGCCGCCATGGCGTCCAGGGACGATATCACTGCGTCCAGGGACGGTATAGACCGTATAACTGCGTCCAGGACCCCCACGGCCATCATATTCGAAAGGCTCCAAGGCACATGGCGACTACGCAGAAGTCTCAACAGCGCTCTTCCGGACTTCCCGTCAGGCACCTTCGACGGCACAGCCACTTTCACACCTCGCAAGCCGACCACTCACACCGCAGCCGGCGAGCTGGTCTACAGTGAACAAGGCGAGCTGAAAATGCAAAACGGTCTCGTGCTCAAAGCAAACAGGAAATATGTCTACCGGTACGACGCGGACGAGGACAAGATTGCCGCGTGGTTTATCAAAGAAGACACCAAAGCCAAGCACGGACACGAGGAAGTTGATTACCTATTTCACGACCTAGAGATGGCTTCCGCTGGCGATTCAGCCTGGATTGGCCAGGGAGAACATCTCTGCGAACTGGATATGTATTGGGCTTATTATGAGTTCCGAATTCCCAAGGTTGTAGAGGAGGGGCAGAAGATGGACGTCTTTGGGGTGAGGTATAAAGTCAAGGGGCCAAAGAAGGACTACACCAGTGACACCGCTTATGAGCGGACGTTTTCCAGTGACGTTACTGTGCTGTGAGCAAGACGCATTAACCGAGGAGATCGGGTTGACGTATTCACGGATTGCTCTGGCCATGCTATATGATGGAAGCACTCCCAAGGCCTTGCGACAGCTGGTGACGAAGCGCATTTGCAAAGTTTCACGATGAGCTCAGGACTTCCAGACACTCTCCTTCGGGACACTGGCGACGATGGCAATATTCGGCGACGACTTTTCCACCACCTGGACAACGAGTCTCTGCGGAGATTGCGACAGACTTCCGTAACATTGAACACCGCTGTCCTTCCTCTAGTCGCACATCGCATCTTTCGCAATCTCTACAGCTATGCACCGCTCCGCGAGAATGATTCTGTTGCAACGTTGGAAGAGGCTTCACAACATTGCCAACATCTCACACTCAATGTCTCCCTGCCCCCAGTGCCCAAGCTCCACGAGCGACAATCCGCATTGGCCAGACAATCTATTGTCAGCACGGCCACCGTAGCTAGCACTGCTACTAAACGGCCTCGTGTCGGTAGAAAGATCAAAGAGCTCTGGGACAAGGGAGTCAAGCGCGCTAAAGAAGTCACAAACCTCAGAGGTCTTGTACTCTCCGAAGCCGTCGAAGGTCCAAATGCGGACATTGTCCGCATGGACCGTCGTCTCTGGGAATACATATTCAAACTATTCCCCTCCCTTGTCACACTCACCTTCCGCATTCACGGCAATCCTGCCTGGCCTGGTCTTACCGAGCTCGAAGAGATGCTCATCATGCTCCGCTACTGTCTTGAACGCTCCAGTCCCCCGAAACTCCGCCACATCAACTTCACACCCATCCACGCCTTCGGAATCATCCACCTCCGCTGGGCAGGTTTCGGTGCTTACTTCGAAGTCCCTACAGCCGGAATGAAATTATGGGAAAACATCACCTCTCTCACCCTTCACCTCCAAAACCCTCTAACGGCGAACCTGGCGCCAAGCACAGATCGTCCAGCCTCAGGAGTCCCACCCATCAACACAAACCAGAACGACCTCTTCCTCAAATCCTTGAACGCCTACCTGAGATCTTTCTCCCGTACCCTTCGGAAGTTGGAATTCATCTGGCTCCATCTCCCCGGTCCGTCGCCCATCCAGCTCATTCCTAGCGATGTCTACGAATGGATCTTGTTGGAAGAATTCCGGTTCGGCAACATTCGCATGCCAAATCGGACCGTCCAATTGATACCGGAGTTCATGCCGCGAGTGGAGAAGTGTATGGCTCTGAAAGAGGGCCATCGGAGTCGACCCGAAGCGGAGGATGCCTGGGTTGAAGTTCCCATGAGGCGGATGAAGAGGGGAAGTATGAGGATGGATCATCCTGCTTTTAGGGGTAGTCGAGTCTTCACTGGTGAAGGAGCAGAGGATGTCCCACGACAGAGTGTGGTTTCTGGGCCGGTGGAGAGAATGCCGCGGGTTGTGGAGCAGGCTACTGGACCGAGAGGACAGTCGGCACATCTTCGCTTTTCGCACATTCGACGGGAATTGAATTTTGTGGATACAGACTCGCAAGTTGGAGACATCCGTGGTTCAGTCCATAGCGATTGGACGGAGATGCCGTGATTTTTGTCAAATGAAACTCGAGACAGATAGGTAGGAATACAAGTCTTTATTCACAGAGTGTCTCTATCAGGGTCGGTAGTGATGTCGACCATGGCAATGATATCATGTCCTCATCCCATATTCCTCGCGCCTCCTCGTCCCAGGGAAACCGTGCGCGCGTGTGTACACCTCTTCCTTTCCAAATACTCCCACTGTCGCCACCCATAGTAGTCAGGGCATGTAGTGATATCACTTTTTCGCAGCACCGGCACCCTCAAGCAGAGACTTTGCGTCCCGGATACCCATGAGCTTGCCTTCTTGCACACGCTTGAGGGTCAGAGCAGCGATCAATGCGGCACCCACACCAGAGCCGTCCTCAGCGGGCAAGATCTCGACAGGGTCATGGCCCTTGCCAAGAGGCTTGCCATCGCGACCCTCCTTCCAGTCGAGAATGTCTCTCAGGGCTTGTGCGCCACGGGCCTGATGGGGTCGTTAGCTCGACGCTCAACTTCAGTCTCAATGTGAGGGACGCTTACCTTGAAATGTGGATACTTGTTATACACCGATCCATCAGCGCCAACGTGCGCAGTCTTGTAACCCTTCTTCTTGCAGATGGCAGCGACACCGCACGCACTAAGTCTTGCAGATCGCGTGCCAATCAGCTCCGCCAACCTCCGGATCAATTCCAGCTCAGGCTTGCTGCAGTTGATCTTCATCTTGTCGTAGAAGACATCGTAGGTTTCTTGCAAGTTCTCATACGGGTCGTTCTCGATGTCGGACAAGAAAGAGGCATCGAGAGAGTACGGCTTCTTCAACGAAGCAATCTCTTGGCCAGAGAAGATGGCGCCCTGCTCGTGAAGGTCCACCAGGACCAGACGGAAGAGCTCCCCCAAGTACAATCCTGCGATCATCTTCTCGAAGGCCTGTTGGCCTGGACGAGGGGAGTCCTTGTCGATGATGATATCATACTTGGTGCGTGGCAGAACCAGGTGCTCATTGTCGAAGGCACCATATTCACAGTTGATGGCAATCTCCTGATTGGGGTCCATGTTCCAGTGCTCAAGCTTGGGGATCTCGCTGACATGCTCCATGTATGCTGCGTTGCAACCCGTGCCGAAGATGCATCCAATCTTCATCTCAGGGTCAGTGTAGCTGCTAGCAATCAGAGTGCCGGTGGTGTCGTTGATCAAGGCAGCCAGCTTGATGGGGACTCCGCGCTCTGCCAGGGCCTTCTCGAAAGGGGGAACGACATCTTTGCCCTCGACACCGTCAATGTCGAAGCCTTTGGTCCAGCGTTGCAGAACGCCGTGGTCGATGTAGTCTTGCGTGGCGGGGTAGGAGAAGGTGAAACCGAGTGGGAGCAAATCCAGCTTCTCGCCCTCATGGTGGTATTCAATGAACTGCTGGAGACAGTCTGCAATGTATCCCCACAGCTCGTCTGCGTTGCCCGTCTTCAGCTCCTCGGGCATGCGGTACTTGGACTGGATGATGTCGAACTCTCCCTTCTCCTCCGGCAAGTTGATCTCGCAGACACGGAGGTTGGTACCGCCCATATCGAGGGCGAGGAAGGTGCCGGTTTCGTAACCCGTTGGGAAGCCCATGACCCATGTCGGGTTCATGGGAATATTTCCGCCCTCCTTGGACAGACCCTTGGCCAGCTCCTTGACGAAGTGGTCGGTGATCTGCTTCAGCTTGGTAGCATCGACAGTGAACTGCTCTTCCAGCTTCTTGATCTCCTGCAAGAGGTCCTTTGGCATGTCTGCCATGGAGCCTCTGCGGCTCGGCTGCCGCCTTGGTCCCACGCCCACCATCTTGCTGGGAGAAAAATCTGACGATCGCTGTACAAGGATTGCGACAATGGAAGCCAATTGAAGCTGTAGAGGGAGAGCGAAGGGAAGCGGTCTCGCGGAATTTATCGGAGGTCGTGAGAGGTACGGTCTAGCATGTGAGCTGGAGGAAAGGTCTTTGTCAGTCTCTGGTAAGGTGAATCGAATGCAGGCCGCTCAGCAAATGGACGGAAAGCCACACTGGGCGGCCTGCCAGACGCAAGCGCAAGACGAATGAATGGGGATTGAAACGGGTGTAGTAGAGGAGAGCAACATCGTCGCCGATTTCTGAACCATCAGGTCTCCCGGGAAGCTCCTGCAGTACAAAAATCTTTCAATGTTGCTTTCTGTCAAGGCCCCGCAACGCTGCCCCTCCAACGCGAGAGGAAGTCGCGGAGTCGGCAGGATCGTGAAACTTGGGTCAGTGCGTTGGAGAGAAGTGAATGTCACTCACCTCTCAGGGAATCCGCGATGTATCACGTCTGGTAATAAATAATAATAAGAGAGATCAGTGTGTGGGAGAGAATGGCGCCTTCAACGCTCCCACCACTGCACTACTGCACGAGCAGATCGGAGCACAGTGGAAACGGCGGGCATGACGTCGGCTGCCTTAGCTAATGACAGCAAGCGCCGCGCTCGGCTGCACGTGAGCTCCCACTCGTGCCTGAGCTCCATCAATCACCTGACATACACACTCACGACAACTCCGTCCAAACTCAAACACATCTCCAAACACCGTCAGACCTTTGCCAGGTGAGCCTCATCAACCAGATCAAGCCCAACTCACTCCCTCAGCTCACACCAAATCCTCCAGCATGTCCGCCCTCACCCGCCAGACCCTACGCCTCACCAGGCCAACCACCATCCGCAACTTCTCCGTCGCCGCAAGGAAACTGGCAGGAGGCGATGCCGGTGCTCCGCGATCCGGAGGCGCCGCCCAGGGTGACGCATTCACCAAGCGCGAAAAGGCCAATGAGGACTTCTACGTGAAGGAAGAGGAGAAGAAGAAGCTCGAGGCGCTGAGGAAGAAGATTGCCGATTCGGAGGCTCAGCTTGCGCAGGACCGTAAGGATGTGGATCAGATCATCGGCAAGAGCAAGTAAGAGATGCGTGGAAGGTAGGTGCTGTGGTGATGCCCGGTGCTGGTGCTGGAGCGAGGCTAATAGCGTGCAGGATAGAGTGAATGAGCCTTGCAGCGCGAAGAGGACGACGAGCAGGTGTATATACTATCTCGGCGGATGACAATCAACTCAGACTCTTCTCCGCATTGTTGAGATGCATCGTGACCATCTCAAGCAAAGCATCTTGCTCCAGGAGAGGGATGCTCAATGCATTCTCCCGTCTCCCTATCTGCAGTGCGTGGATAATGAGGCTGACAGCCTGTCTAAGATCGGCCTTCCAACATATTCATACGATTCCGAACGATCTCGTTTGAGGTCAGACCAGATAGTTTGAACCGGCACTCAGAGCTCTTCACCCAGCAATCTCGTGTCCTGGGTCGACGCCCTTCGGAGATATGAAGAGTCGGTAGTTCGAGCCTCTGCCCATCAGTACAGAGAGCTGGCAAGAACGTGAGGATATTTTGGTCTAAAGCGTTGTGTTCCCCGTTCTAAAGCTAGCACCGCGCGCACTCTTGTCTATATGCCTCTATACCCACAGCCATCACCGAGGGCACTCCCAAGCAATGACATGCCCACTACCCATCGGACCTGTCTCTCCTCACAACAACGTATCTCCCAACGCGCACCTCACAATCGAGCAGCCCGCTCTCACCGTCTCCTGCGCCCCGTGCTCCTCCAGACTCGGATTCACCTCGACAAGATCCAACGCAACCAAGCTGCCCGTCTCATGCACGCACTCGGCAATGAAATCCCCCTCCCTCAACGTCAACCCACCCCGGACCGGTGTGCCCGTACTAGGAGCCCACTGTGGATCCAGCGCATCGACATCGAAAGAAAGATGTATTGGCGTATCCGCTCCGATCCACCCCAGAGCCATATCCATCACCTTGCCAATTCCGTGTCGATCGATGTCATGCATGCTGAACGCTTTGATGTTGTTCTCTTTGAGAATCTTCTTCTCCCCGCGGTCGACGTCTCTCAAGCCAATGTAGACGAGTTTGCTGGTGGAGAGCTTCTGATCGGCTTGGAGCCAGCCGAAGGGCTGGTCGGGGCTGTCGGACGCGAGTCCCGTGAGGAAGGAGACGGGCATACCGTGGATGTTGCCGCTGTCGCTGGTCTCGGGTGTGTTGATGTCGGCGTGTGCGTCAACCCATATTACCGCAATGTCGCGTCCCAAACGCTCGCGCGTTGCCTTGGCTGTTCCGCTGATGGTGCCGATGGCGATGCTGTGGTCTCCTCCTAGCGTGAGGACAAAGCGGCCCTCTTTGGCGTGCGAGTAGACTTGACTGCTGAGTTGCTTGGTGACGGCAGAGACTGCACGGGGGTTCTTCATGTTGCGGTGGTCGGGGTCGGATTGGGGCATGAGTTCGGTGTAATTATGGACGATGCCATCGTATTTCACGGTGTATTTCAGGTCATTGGTCAGTTGGGACACCAGGCCCGACTCGATGAGGGCCATGGGCGCGGCATCTGTGCCGGGTTTGCACTGCGAGAGACGGCATTAGCTTCTTCTTCTCTTGTGGTGTGCGATGGCAGTGGTATCTCGACTCACTTGGCCGCCTGAGAAGCCCACAGCGACAAGACCCAGCTCCTCCGGCTTGGAGAGGAACCTGGGCTGGATCGTAGGGGCGTCCATCTTGTCGTATTGTAGGAGATGACGGACGGATACTGCTGGGGAAGAGATGAGTATGAGCGCCCAGAAATACTACGCCGCATTCCGCGCCATGTCGGGCGTATAGCCTTACAGGGAAGATTGTCTTGTTCGTAGTCGGATCGATTGCTCGATTGTTGAAGTTGTCCTTTCCACGGGAATGAAAGAGAAATAGAGTTGGTAGGGGAAGATGGGTGTGCTGATATACCAGGTCAGCCCTTTCCTACCTCCTTGATAGCCACGTTGGCGTTACGGAGCAGAAACTGCTGGAGCTTTCGTTGGTGTGCGTCTGTTCGCCTCGAGTGCACACTTAGGGGAACGGCGACGGTGAGGTCGAAGATGTCGTTCCGCTAAGTACAGGTCTACGCGGGTTTTATCTTGCCCAATCCACCCCGCGGCTAAGCCCTCGCCTTTCTGTTATCAAATCGCCGAGCCTATCCGCCGACTTAAAGCCTGCAATATCCGCTGCCGACGAGCATGTGCCAAAAGCGCAAGGTGAATGATTAATGGACAGATGGAAGAGGAACGTGGTGGCTACTTTCACACGCTATTGGCGGAGTCTGCTATAGCCAACCTCTCGCTAACATCATCATCATCATCTTCTTCTTCTTCTTCATCGCCCACGAGCCCATCAGCCGCCTTGCTCATTGCTCTCCTAACCTCGGCCTCATAGATTCTTGACTCTATTGTACCTACCCATCGTTTGAGCTTCTCAAGCGAGCGAGTCTTACGGTCAGTTGACCAGAATGCCTGTAGCCCCGGGCCCAGATGCCCTCTTGCTGCCACATTCGCATGCGTGAAGATGGATTGAATGATATCCTTCGTGTCTGCATTGTAGTCATACACCTCCTTATCCATCTCCGACAGTACTTCGACAACAGCATCGACATCGCTGTACTGTCGATAGATTATACGCATGTGCTCATTGAACAGGTCTGTTGTGGCGCCTAGTGTGAACGCTGACGGTCCAATTTTTCTAAGCGCGGGAATCACGGCGAGTCCATAGGGTGAACTAGGGAAGCGATTGTCCATTAATCTCATGACATGGAGTAAAAGATCAGGCAGCGTATTCGTCAGGAGCTGTAAGTCTCTCGTCTTCTCTTCATCTCGAGCCGCTTGATCCTTCGAATCCAGTCCGATGGCTCTAAGCGTCTGGAAGACATGGTCCTCCAGAATCCGCCAAGCATCTGCGTCTGTGGATGCAAGATCCATGATCGACTTCACACTCGCCTGGTATTCCTCAGCAGATGTATCAACTGCGGTAGCTTTTTGCCTTAGCTCCGCCGACTCTTCTGCCAGGTGCCGGATAGCTTCAGGAAACTTCGCTCCGGGGCGATCCTGAGCAGAAGCGCCATACCGTTTGCTGTCCGGCCTGTACCCTTGATCTGATGTCTTCCTGCGGCTGGCAGGTTCTTTCTGAGGCTGTTTCACCTGTGCACCTTTTCGCAACAGCTCTTCGAAGATCTCGAGCTCTCGCGGCGTCATGGTTCCGCGATCCACCCTGTCCAGGATACTGCTGCCCTGCGTTCCATCCTCAAAGGGCAAGTACCCATCTCGAAACTCCGTTGTCCGTGGCGCTGCACGTCGTCTGCGAATTCCGGCATGTCCATCGTCCGCACGAATCTTTTCTCGCATCCACTCCTTCGATCCCTCGGCACCCAGCTTTACGTCGAAGCGGCCAGCCGATGAGCGGACAGCGGATTCACGCGGCGGAACTTGCCCGTCATTCGTCGCACGTCTCCTCCTGGTGATCGTCCTGGGCCTTGCGTCGCTTTGCGTGCTAGCGAAAGCGCGTTGAATTGTTCGGGTCTGGGAAAGGAAGGGTAGGACGCTCTCCAGGGGAGCGTCAGGTGGTAGGGTCAGCGCTGCTCTTGTGATGCATCTCGACGATAGCATCGTGCCTGCTATCGAGGAGTTAGTTTGCTCTTGATTCAAGAGTGCTCCAGCTGTGCCTGAGTTCAAGTCGAGACGCTTGTGCTTGATTACTAATTCAGATCTAATCTCGAAACGTGAGGGCTACTACCTAAGCAAACTAAATTTAGTATTGGATTGCAACACGGGGCTGTCAATCTGTCCTGTGCCATCTTCACCACATCGCTGTCGCACTTGATGATGATCGATGGTCGGCAGAACGAGACCGGTCGCACGCAAGCAATTCTGGCTTCGTTTGCCAAAGTTGTGTAGGGATGCGACTGGACGAGAGCCGACGGAACCATGTACGAACAGATACTGTGATCAATTACATATCTGGTAGGGTAAACAGTGTAAGAAGTCTTCTGGATCTTGGTCCCAATGTTTCTAGGTGCATCGGTTGGAAGGCATAATAATATTATTACTACTTAGTTACATGTAATCTACCTAACACTACTTCTATATCGAATATAACATCATGCCTGCTTAGCTAATCTGGTCGTCACTTCCGTATTACAGCTGACGGCTTGCAGAGTCCACGTGCGGATTCGAGGACGAACCGCTGGCTCCCCGCCAGATTGTGGATGAGGAAGGCGAAATGGCTCTAGGCACCATAATAATCATCATGTTATGTTGTACTCCCGTCTTCTAACGCAGTGGGACATCCTACTCCCTTGGGTTCTTCCTTATTACAAGACCATCAACATGTTCGCATCGTCGCTCCTCTTGACGCTGCTGCCTCTCGCGGCCCAGGTGCAGGGTGCTCATGTCGTGATAAGCAACGATGACGGGTGGGCTGAAATCAACATTCGCGAATTCTACAACAGCCTCGATGCTGCCGCATTCGACGCCATCATTTCTGCCCCAGCCGACAACGAGAGCGGTACTGGATCTCGTGATAAAGAACCTACACCGGTAGCAGATGATGGATGTGAATTCGGATCTTGCCCGGCAGGCTCTCCGCCATTCGGCAACAATGCATCGATGCCGCGATTCAATGTGAGGACCCCATCATGGTTCAAGTCTTGTGGCTCTGGCTTCGTGCTTACATCTCATACAGTATGTCAACTCTTACCCCGTCACCTCCATGCGTTACGGCCTCCAGAATCTCTCACAGATCTATTTTGGTGGGCCCCCAGACATCGCCGTGGCAGGCCCCAACGTCGGAACCAATCTTGGGCTTGTGACAACCATTTCAGGCACCGTCGGCGCCGCCACCGAGGCAGCAAAGGAAGGCTTCCCGGCTCTAGCATTCAGCGGTTCTTCTGGCTCCCAGACAGCTTGGACGGCTCCGGTGGAGTCTTACATGAGAATCTACGCAGACCTCTCCACAAACGTCACCCAAACGATTGTCGATGCTGGCAAGCCCTATCTTCCGCAAGGCATCTGGTTGAACGTCAACTATCCTGCCGTGGATGATGCATGTAGCGAGGCGGGAGACTTCAAATTCGTGCTGTCCAGGGTCTACCCGGCTATCCCGGTGGTGACGAAGGATGTGGAGACTTGTGGCTCTGACCAGCTTCCTACTGAGAGGGACGTGGTCGGTACGGATGGCTGCTATGCTTCGGTTTCGGTGGCGAATACGAGCAAGTTGGACGTTGATGCCGCCACGCAAGCGGTTGTGCTGAAGAAGCTGCAGCCGATTCTGAGCTGTTTGCCGGAAAAGTAGATATACAGAAGATTGATAGAAAAGGTAGAACAGCACACTTCTATACGTAGTTACGACCATTCAGCATGATGGATTGTCAACCGATTTGCCTTTCAATCCCATCTCGAATGTAAAAACCTGACCCTGCCTTTGCCGACCTCACTGCTTCTCCCTTCAAAGTCATCTCGTGGTGTGTGCTCCAACGCGGGTATCACCAACTACGCCGAGAGTCCGAATTGTCTTCGATCCACCATAGCTTCGGAACGGATTGTAGCAGGCCAACGGGAAGTCCGAGTATTGCAACGATCGAGCTGGTAATCGCTAACCCACGCAGTCTCGCCAGCTCCGTCACGACAGCTATAGCAATGCGATCCATCCTATACAATCTCCTCACGCATCCGGAGTCCTCCAACACTCTTATCCGCGGACGCCACGCCGCAAACCTTTACCCTCGAAATACGCCGGCTCCATCTCTACACTTCCCTGCTTCTGCGCTTGTGCGAAAGAAGCCATGCGTATCCATCCTAGCGTTGGCTTGCAATAAACTCGTCATCCGCCCCTCGAAGGCCATGAGATTTCTGGGTATCATCTCCCTCATGAGAGTCGTGTGGGGATGAATCCTGTAGTTTTCCCTTTCGATGCGAGCAATTCTGGGGAGCATGCGGGGCACTTTGCCATGGAAAGGTGGCTTGTTGGGGATAGGGAGAGGGTCGCGAAGATGGAAATGAGCCGAAAGAAGTATAGCCCATCGTGCAGGTTGTTGTGTATTGCCTTTTGGTCCTCTCACACCATCTTTTGGCTTTTGGCGGCGGGACAAGAACTTGTCTCGGGAACAACATTTCTTTGAGTGAGATCCGTGAGATGTTGCCGCAGATGTTGTTGAAGTTTAGGTTGGAATTGATTCACCCGGATCGTCCGTCGACGAAGAAGGATTGGGGGTCCTTAAAGATGGGAGGATTCCGGGGTGAGGGTTTCGAGGCGTTGACGGGAATGGCTCTGGACTGTGGCGGTGATTCCATGATATCAGACCCTCTATACGCATGCTACGCTACTCATGAGCCATAATTCCTCGCCTGGTCTGGTGGTAAGAGGCTCAGATATAGTGACAAGAGGTCTGCTGGCTCTTCGAAGAAATCAAACATGAGAATTCCCAATCTCTTGCCTTGCATGAGCTTCAGAAAAGGAACCAGTTGCTGATTCACTCCGTTTGAATCGCCATCTCCCAGAGCTTGTATTATGGGAGTATCAGGTGGATGATTTCCGGTGTTGGTGCTCGAAGCAAACGTCCAGAACAGGCTGTCGGGGTGACTGTTCGCGGCCATGCGAAGGTGCGACTCTGTCGCGTTGAGTTTCCACCTAATGTTCTCTTCTGCTTTGGAGCCGTGAGGCGTGAGAGGCTGATAGTAATCTTCGATGTACGCGGTGGCGTGGGAGGTAGTATTATAGACCAGGGTGATGTTGGGTCCATTGTCTGTCCAGTTCTGTGGGGAGAAATGGAGGCCTGGCATGGATTTCTCATATGAAGTAGGGAGGAGATGGAGATCGAAGCGGCGAAGGAGGGTTATCTTTCCCCTCGCTTCTCCGAGCGTTCCTAACGCGCCGTGCTCTTGTACAACGTGGCTCTGCGCCGCAGGAGATGTCAAGGTGTTGTAGAGCATGAGCTCGGTGGCTCTATCATCATTACTGCCCTCGTGTTGGAAGGAGAGGAATAGGGCCTCGGTCCGGTGGCTGTCTAACCAGTGGTAGAATGCGAACATGACATCGTCCACGGTCGCGGTTTCAGACTGCAGAGCATTGCCATGCCAGAAGACCAATGTGGTTCTTGTGACGTCGTACGCATATCTCAGGTCGAAGACACGAATGCCAGCAGCGAGCATGTCAAACATTGAGCTCGCTTGACATCGGTAGAATGATGGATCTGACTCCGAGAGGTTCCTCAGGTCGGTGACGGGCTTCAATGACTGTTGGGTGGCCTTTGAATAGTTCCAAGTCGCAGCATCATGTGTACCGGGCAAGTTCATATGGACGAGGAGCGTGTCGTCGCTGTATGCCGCCATCCACCTTGCGGTCCAAGTGTCATTGCTGGGAGAGTTGCCGAAGATGGGAGAAGCGTCCTGGAGGACCTTGGACAGCGCCAAATCCGCGAGGGAGATCTCGGTCACGTCGCCTGGTTGACCGTGTGCTGGTCCGAAGAGAGCAACAGTAGGACTCGTCCAGCTCCAGACGGCCGTGAGGATGATGAATGTGGCGGCCAGCATGGTGAAGATGCACAGCGTCGTCCGACCGGACAAGGGGATCGATGGGGAGAGGAGAAGATGCATCTCGACTCCATACCCGAAACGAAAGAGTTATAGTCTAATAGTCTGATAGTCTAATAGTCTAGAAGAGAGTCTACTAGTCTACTTCCCATGTGCTTTGTGCTTTGGCTTTTGGCTTCGGGATGATGTCAAGGGTACCCAGGAGCAGCCACATGGCAGGACAAGCATCGCCCATTGGCTCGGTCCCCCTCCCTCCCGAAAAGTTTCTTGCACTCGGTTTGCTGGAGCTCTGCTGGTAATTGCAGTGCGAATGGATGACCCAGAGATGGACGAGACGATACGCAGGCCGGATCTCGGGAATGGCGAGAGCGACAGCGCCCTTGCAGTCTGGAGGAGCCGCGAACGGAATCGGAATCGCGCGGGAGAAGCGACGACGGAGAATACGACAGATTATACGACAGTGAACACGGCGCAGAGTCGGCGAAATGCGGAATGGAATGACTTACATGTACTGACCGTCAGCTGTGAGCTCTTGGCGGAAATGGCGCGTACGGACCGTACAGTAGATAAGGTACTGTACTGTGCGGGAGTGGAGAGCGGAGGAGTACCTAATAATAAGCTAAATCTACTGTAGATCACCAACACAGCCTGTGCAGCCAAGGTCACCTCAGCGGCTACTGTACTAAGGTAGGTGTAGATCGGTGGTGAGGGTCTCGTACATCAATATCGGTGCATATCGTGGCCATGCATCCCCTCCCCTGTCCTCGACTCACCTCTCCCTCTTTCCCTGCAACCCACCTGTCGCCGCAAACTCACAGCGCTGTACCTTGCATCGGTGTACATCCCAAGACACATCCGTTGCCCGATTCTAGCTGCGCTTGCGATCCCGCGATCAAAGCAGCTTCATCTACCACCGATGAGGTCCCCCCTCTCGCCCACCTCGCGCACACCATAGCCACGCCGGACGAGCAGGATGAGCGTTGGCAACATTCTTGGTGGAGCTCGCGGCGTCACCCTAAGTCGACTGGCATTCCTCTTTCTTCTCCTCGTCGCCGCGTTTCTTTGGCGCGATACATGGTTTCCCAGCGCCGAGACCGCATATCACAATGCCAGGAAAGGACAATACCCGTTTACGACACATCAAGATGAAGGACCAGAAAGCAATCCAGGAGACGTCTCCAACACTCCACCTAGCTCAGTCGCTCCCGCGCAGCCCGCAGTCCCTCAACCACTCCACGTCTCCGAACCGTCTCCATGGGACCCAAGCGAGCCCGCATCTACGAACGAGACATGCAAGCATCTTCCGGGCGCAGATAAGGTACTGGTGATGCTCAAGACTGGTGCAACAGAGCTCTACCAGAAACTCCCCACCCACTTTGTCACCACCTTCAAATGCATACCCAATTACATGATCTTCAGCGATCTCGAACAACAGTTTGGCGAGGCGCACCTCTACGATGCGATCGCACCCGTCAGCAAGAGGATGCAGGAAGAGCATGAGGATTTCAAGCTGTACAGAGAGATTCAGAGATGGCAGGCAGAAGGTCAAGACATGAGCAAGCTCAAAGGAGACTCCGGGTGGAATCTGGACAAGTGGAAGTTCATGCCCATGCTCCACATGGCGATTGGAGAGGCTTCGGACGATATCGAGTGGTTCGTGATGATGGAGGCCGACACTAGCATCTCATGGCTGAACCTCTTACTCTGGCTGAAGACAATGGACCCGAGGGAGCCATACTATCTTGGCGCACAGAATGTGCTCGGGGACACTACTTTCGCGCATGGAGGCAGCGGCATCGTCATGTCTCGCAAAGCTGCTGACACATTGCAGGCCGCTCGCAAGAGTAACGGCGAGGCGGTATACGACGAGGCCTGGGAAGATGTCACAAGGACCTCTTGCTGCGGCGATGAGATCGTTGCTCGCGCCTTCCTTGCGGTCGACATCCCCCTCACCCCTGCGTGGCCTCTGATCCAGGGCGAGAAGATTAGCACGGTCGATTACACGGACAATCACTGGTGCACGCCGGCCGTGACCTTTCACCACGTCACGCCAATCGAAGTCGACTCGCACTGGCAGTTTGAGAAGCAGTGGACGGACGAGCATGGCTGGGAGAAGCCGTACCTGTATCGCGACATCTTTGCCCATTTCATCGGGGACCATATATCGGTCAACAGAACGAGTTGGAACAATCTTTCCAATGACAAGAAACTGGTCGGGGAGGATTTGGCCACAGAAGATGACGAGGATTTCAACAGTCTTGAGAGATTCGAACAGGATGCGACAAAGAGTGAAGAAGCATGTGCGAGTGCCTGCGAGAGGTACGGCGATCAGTGCATTCAGTGGATGTTCACTCCGGGACGGTGTCACCTGGGCCGAGACATCAGGTTAGGGGAGAGTGATGCGAGAGAGGATGAACATTGGAGCTGTGGCTGGATGCAAGAGCGTGTGGCGGCGTTTCAAACAGCATTGAAAGGCTGTAAAGTTCGATGGGCTGGTTGAAACATGTTCGAGCGATGGCGCTTTTGGTGATTTGGCGTTGGAAGGGATTCGGAATGCTAGAGCTGGAGGGTAGAGGGTTGACGGATGGCTGGCCGGCATCCTTGGGCGCAGTCAGGGTGAAGCATTTGCCCCGAGCATGAGGGAATCACGACCATGTAGACAATATGACAACATGTAGAGTGATATGCACACTAGCGTTCGGACTGGTCTGGTATACCCGTATTCGTCGTGATCGGCTCCACTCTCGGTGAATAATGCGGAAGCTTTCCGCCCGGGAATGTCGCGTCTGCCTCCTCCCCAACTTCCACTCTCTTCGGCTTATCACCTCGCGACAATGTATTCACAGTTCCAGACTAGCTACCAGCGCGTCGACGCAAGCCTACAGAGGCTCACCGATTCCATCGCGGCATACAACCCATCTACGACGGCCGCCGAGGAGCTTGTCGCAGCAGATGAAGCCGTGAATAAGGATGTCGAGCAACGTACAGACTCTCCTTCAATCATACTCCCACGAGAGCTGCTAACTAAATGCGTACAGTGGTCGAGCACCAGCAAAATCACCTTCGCATCCTCCAACTCCGCCGCACAGCCGTTTCTCTCGACGAGCAGATCAAGAACACGCTCCGTCTTCTCGCGGACGTGCGCAAGGAAATCTTGTCCATTCCCGCCGTCGACACCGATGGCAGTGACGCTCGACGGGAGGTGAAAGTAGACGAGCTGCTGTCATATGCGAAATTCATATCGAAGACTACCGTCCCGCCCACGTTTCGCAAACCGCTTGAATTGCCCACTCACTCAGCTGAGGCCCCTACACGACAGATCGCGAACGGAATCGCCACACCTCCGCAGGGCACATCACAGCAAGAAGATGGCAGCAAGGAAGGCACGAGAGCTGTGAAGGAGCTCGCGGATACGGACAAGGCCTGGCTTTTACCGCAGAATCTGCCGTTTGATCCATGGCCTAACGGAGAGGTCATGCGAATGGGTGCTCTTGGTAGGATACAGAAGATGCTAGAAGATGGCGAGGATCCTGCTAGTGTACTGAGCGAGGAGGAACGGAAGGACGAAGAGAGGAAGAGGAGGGAGCAGGAAGAACGGGAAGAGAGGGAGACGAGGAAGGCGAGAGAGGAGTGGGGATACGGTGGCGGTGCGAAAAGAGGGACTGTGGCCGACGAGCCTTTTAATCCGGATGACTTCTAAGAGAACCACCAGACATACAACGATGGGTCTTGCATTTCTGCCTAAGGCACCTATTTCGGCTACCGCCGTCATCCAGCTCAGCCTCAAGCGTCTCTATCGAGCCATTTGATCGAGCTTCAACAGGTTGTCTATACAATAATGCGAAAATCTCAGTATGGCTCAAAAGAGGCTGACAGTTGCAAGAGCTCCTAGCACCTAGAATTGTTACTTTTTGCGACCAGACATGGAGCATCCTTGTCCAGAAGACCGACAGGAAACTTACAATTGCACTCGGAGAAGCAACTGGTATACAAGAGGAGTACCTGCTCCATCCCGGCATAATAGGACATGCCAGCGTCGCTCGACGCATGAATTGGGCCTCAGCGCGAGAAACAACCAGGCCTGAAGACATGGCGTATTGTTTACTAGGCATGTTTGAAGTTAACATGCCTCTACTTTACGGTGAAGGTAACAAAGCCTTCAGACGACTGCAAGATCTCCTACCGCGAGTTGAGCAGATGAAGGCACATGGCAAGGCAATCAATAATATGACATTCTTTGTCACCTATGACCGGGCACGGCAAAGGTTCGATTCATTACGCCAAAGAGCTTTGTATACCGAGCGGAGAAAGAACGAGGTCTCCGATCGACTTTTCGCGCCTACCAAGTACAGGGATGACGAGACTCCAGTGAGAGATACTCATTTTTCCGCTCCGTCCTTGGTAGCCTGCCTCTTCAACGATAAATTCCTCTTTCAGCGCGTGGAGACTGGCTAAGGCGGACGAACGCCTGTATGGCAAGTCCGTTCAAACAGCATGTGTACCCAAACTGATGCGATTTCTGGGACCCCTTACACCACGATTATCAGAAGAGACAATATTTCGGAACTTATGTTTGAGCCAGCGAATTGAGTATGCCTGAGCAGCCTGATTTGAACATTCGATTATGGGTCTATGAGGTGAGGCCTGTGTGGCTGTCCTAAAGATCTTGTACGCCGTCGTCGTTGATCTGTGTTGGTTCAATGCGCCAATAGTTCTGACTCGGCTCCGAATCCCACACCTCTGCCTACACAAAATTCACACGTCCAACTCAGATTCGTATAGCAATTAGTGCGGACCAAATACTCTCCTAACTCCAGGACGTTCCAATTGCCCGCCTCGGCTAACCTTTCCGCGCGTTCTAGGTCGCAGACACAGCATTTCTTCATTCGTCTGACCTTTTTCAGTCCCATCGGCCCGAGCGTTCCCGATCCGAA
The DNA here is from genome assembly GCA_963674455.1 of Lecanosticta acicola. NCBI lineage: Eukaryota > Fungi > Ascomycota > Dothideomycetes > Mycosphaerellales > Mycosphaerellaceae > Lecanosticta > Lecanosticta acicola. The sequence continues at coordinate 25,362 of CAVMBE010000133.1, forward strand.
GCGCTCGCATGTCAGCTTGCCCTCTGCATTCCGGATGATGTGGAGATCGCAGCATAAGTGGGAGTTGCCGCGGAGAGCTGAGTCTGAGAGATATTTTACTGATAGATCCAGACCACGCAAGTGATGTGCGTGGGGTGACAGAAGAGTCTTGAGGAGGGAGAGTTGGTGGAGAGGATAGGTGTTGGTGTGGTCGCAGATTACTTCGCAGTTCCAGTAGAAGGTGTTGGAGGTGAAGTAGATGGAAGCTGCATCGCTGTAGGTCGTTCGGCAAGCCTGCAAGAGCGGTGGCAGCTTAGGCCTGAGGAGCCATCTTTTGTTTCCGATTTGGGTAGAGTCCGCCAGGTCGACAGAGAGTTCAACCACTTGGGATGATATAAGGGATGTCTCGTAGATGGTATTTCGGAGTTCTGCTGGGAGATCCAGGAAGCCTGTCTTTTTCGCGTGAGATGCCATCACGTAGGTTGAGATGCACTGGATCCGGGTTGAAGAGTCTGTATCGAAGCATGTCTCCCGATGACTATCTCCCGAGGAGTAGATAGGTGTACGGAAGGAGTTTGGCGGCACGGTTGGATGTTGGAAGTTGCCAGACGTGAGTGAGGTCCGATATACTCAGCCGTGGCTGATTGGCTCGGGCTTGACTCCGCCCGGGCTAGGCCCCACGTCACAGCGCACGTGCCGTTGTTCACATGCACGCGGACGTGTGACGCGGCGACCTCGCTTTCACATCCCACCACACCACTTGACCTGCCTCTCACCCTCCACCAAGCAAACATCCGAACGCGCTGATCTGCCAGTACCATAGCCTCGACTTTTAGGGCTATGGAGAACCTCCAATTGCCTCCGTGAAGTTCGGACCGCCCGCTGTTGACGCGAACAACCCAACGACTGCCTCTCTACGCGCCGTCCCGGAAGCATCGATGTACACAGATTGGTGGGACCAAGGGGGACAGTCGCAAACATGGATGGTCTCATGTCATCGCGAGTCCTGTCTCGCTTCTTGCCCGTTGCAGAGGGCGATGTCTCCGTGTATGAGGGCATGCGACGGCAGGCTGCTCGACATCCAGATGTCGAAGCACAGCGGCACCGGCGTCCCCATGAGCCTTTCCACGATGATGAAGAGGAGAACCCGGAGAATTTCCTATACGACGTGGACCAACAGACGCCTACAGACACAGGCCAGAGCCCAGAAATGATGGCATCTACATCGCGGCCGCAAGGGCAGGATGCCAGGACAAAGAGACAGACAGTAGATGATGAAGATGTGCCCGAGTCGTTGCTACTGGAGCCTAAAGCCCACAGAGCAACCAGTCGACCTGTCTCTAAGAACACGATGGACTCCAAGATTGCTCGGGCAGAGGCGCAGTGGAGAGCAACACAAGAACAACAAGGCCTACACCACTCCAGAGCACCGAGGTCTGCTCGGCCTACCTCGCGGCCTTCGCAAGGCGCAGCGCCTCCCCAAAATGTCAGCGTCGACCCGCGAGCAAATGCCATGTGGTTGTACACCAACGCGACGAATTTGGACAACTTCTTGGTGGAAGTCTACCAGTACTTCCAGGAGCACGGCTTTGCCTCGATTCTGCTCGCCCGCATCATAAAACTTAGTACAGAAGCCTTCGTCTTTGGCTTTGCGATGTTTCTCACCACTTGTATCGATTACTCCAAGATCCCGACAAGCAAATCGACAACGGAGGTAATGATACCAAAGTGCATGGCCAAGGCCTCCTGGATCAAGAGTGCCGCGCTGTTCTTTTTCATCATCTACCTGCTGAACACGCTTTTCTCACACATCGGCGATATCGGGAGGCTGCGAAGGATGCGCGACTTTTACGTCCACGTGCTTGGAATCACTGAAGACGACATTCAAACCGTATCGTGGGTACGAGTTGTGGACGGTCTGGTGAAGATTCAGAACGCCAATATGGCCACTGCCAATCCTTCCGCTCAAGTCAGGAAGTACTTGGATTACCACGATGTACAGCAAAGGCTGAGTGCCGAAAGCATCGCCAACAGGCTTATGAGGCGGGCAAACTACTACGTCGCAATGTACAACAAGGATATCATCGATTTCAGCCTACCTTTACCATGGGTAGGAATGCGTCAATTCTATTCGAAGAGCTTGGAATGGGCAATCGAGTTCTGTCTCACCAACTTCATCTTCGACGAGAAGGGGGGCATTCGAGTGTTTTGTCTCGATGTGAAGAATCGGAGCGCCCTGGTAACCACTTTGAGGACACGGCTCAGGACCGTGGCTCTCATCGGCATCTTCGTGGCACCTCTTAACATCATCCGCTTCTGCGTCCTTTACTTCTTCAGGTACTATACCGAGTTCACGAAGAACCCTTCGCGAGCTTCAGCGCGGGCTTTCACACCGCACGCAGAATGGAAGATTCGTGAATTCAACGAGCTGGACCACCTTTTCCAACGCCGTATTCGACAGGCTGCGCCTTTCGCGAATGATTACCTCAGGCAATTTCCCAAAGACAAGACCGACCAACTTGCCCGCTTCGTGGCGTTCGTCAGCGGCGCTATTGCGGCTGTCCTTGCATTGGCAACGCTGTTCGATCCTGAGCTCTTCCTAGGATTCGAAGTCACTCCAGGCCGCACAGCCGTCTTCTGGTTAACTGTGACAAGTGTCATCTTCACTGTTGCCCAAGGATCTCTACCAGATGACAACGAGGTTCATGACCCGGTACTGCATCTCAAGGAAGTTCTGTTGTACACGCACTACATGCCCGGCCATTGGAAAGAACGCTTGCACAGTAATGAGGTGCGGGAAGAGTTCTCAGCTATGTTTCAATTAAAGGTCGTCATCTTCGTGGAGGAGATCTTGAGCCTTATCGTCGCTCCATGGATCCTTTGGCGAAACTCTACGTTGCAGAGCGAGCGCATAATCGACTTCTTTAGGGAGCAGACTGTGCACGTGGAAGGCATCGGATATCAGTGCAATTTTGCCGTGTTTGGCTTCAAGAAAGATAGTAATGCTGAGGATCCAACGCAGGTCCTTGCCGAGGGTGACGGGTTGCGCGATGATTACTATGGGGTCAAAGACGACAAGATGGCGCAATCCGTGCAGAACTTCGCCCAGTACTACAGCCATTACAATCATCGTCCAGGCCATCGTCGAGTCCAGGGTTGGCAACCGCCGCCTGCATGGCCACCGGTAATATCGCCTCCCTCCATTGCCGAGGAACCCGGTCCTTCGACTGGAGGAGTAAGGCGGACTCCACCAAACGCGAGGAAGTCTACGACTTTGCCAGACCGTCATCTGCACTCTGCTTCAGTGCTGCACTTGCCTCACCAGACTGCCCGCGGCTTTACGCCTCGTCGAGGCAAGCCGCAGCGATCTGACGAGACAACTAGGCATGGCGTTGCTGAGAACCGGCTCATGGCGCAGGATAGCGACCTGCAGGACTATGCAGATGCTCCAGGGGCGGCAGACCAACTGGACAGCGACACTGATGATGACGAAGGAGCATATCATGGTCCCACTGGAGCGAATGCGGGCGTTCTAGGAATGTTGGCGCAGTATTCGAAGGCGCAAAATGATAAAGGACCTGGAATAGTTAACATTTGATGTGAGCATGATTGGATGGTTCGCATGAGATGGATACAGCGAGGGCGTTGCACCCAGAACAAGCTTAATCTAGCGATATGGAGGATTAGTGTTTCTGACCAGCGGCCAAGTCGCCGCGCTTTCACATGACGAATAGGACCACCATCCTGACTCGTCGACGTCCCGGCACTTCATGCAGCTAGAGGCTGACAAGATCACGCTAAAATCGTTTCTCCGAAATCCGTTGACATCACCACTTCTTTTCCCAGGTCTGAAGTTCCGGAACGTTCTCTACAACCGCAACCTGGACGCCAAAGCCAGCACTATTGAGATGTGGCCTTGGAAGAAGCATATGCTGTGAAAAAGTCACTGGAAAGTGAGTGAAAATCCTCTGATTCGTTGTTTTGGTACCAACACTATCACGGTCTTGGCGCAAGCCACAATTCCCCTGGAAGTCCCCTGAGAGCGCGCCGCTGCGGCCTACCACAGTAGTACCGCGGTACCGCAACGCCGTGGCTATCTTGGGATACACGGATGCGCCACTGTTGATCTTCATGTGCGATATGGAAACATCCCAGCCAATGCCTCTGAGAGTGCGTTGTCCCTTGGAGAGTGATGTCAAGGGCAGACTACATTAGACTTGGTCATGAGCAGCGCTTTGGAAGTTGGAAGGGCGGGTTTTCGGCACCGATGCCAGCTGATAGCGCTCGCGCACGTGGGAACCGGTTGTGTCTTTCACTCTGCTTGGGCAAGCGTCAGCTGATGTCTCCAGAACCGGAGCACAGCAGATGAGACGCAACGGCTTTGCTGTACCGAAGCGGGCGAGACTGCTGTAACAAGTGGATTTCAACCTGGCGTCAAGGGTTAGTACTATGGGAACGAGGCGTTTGTGATCACAGGCTTTCGGTGTGGGGATGCCGACGCTACCACCACACAACTCTCTACCACGCGACTTTGGACGGACGGCTGCTATATATGGACAAGAAGGATACTCGTGGAAGTCTGTCGGTGGTGCTCCTTTTCCTGCTGCAGTAACAACCATCGCAGTTGTTACAATCAGAATCTCGGCAAGAGAAAGTTCTTGGATCAACCATCACGCCAGCACTGCCAGCAATGAATCCTTATAAAGACGACGACAACAGAGCGCTGTTGAGCTCTTCTTCCGACCTGCAAAACCAGTCTGACACCTTATCAAGGACATCTTCGAGCTCAAGATCCTCCTCAGTGCATTGCGTAACACCCGCGAAGCCTCCTAGGACCATCATTCTTGGTCTTTGGCCTGGTGCCAAGAGGGAACAGATTGATTACTACATGCGAAGCTATGAGACGCTTTATCCACACTCGACGATTCTTCTGTTGCACCATTCGCGGAAGGTATCGAGACAGAATATCGAAAGCGTCTTGAACAGCGTTCTGGGAGACTTTGAGAAGCGATCACCACAGCCTGGACAGGATGTCTTGATCCATCTATTTGGCGATGATGCTGCTACACAAGTCTGCCGCTTTCTTCGAGCATATCGCGCCAGGATGGACGAAACACTCGGCGTCAGAGCCATCATTCTGGACTCTGTCCCGCGGGCCGTTCCACCCAGCCTCCATTCCATTCGGACGTCGCCCCAACAACTTTTACTTTTCCTCTACCTCCTTCTTGTCAGTATCCTCTCCCGACTCGTCTCCGTAACGATCTTCTGGTTCTGGGAACCCTTTAACGAACAAGTTCGAGAAGACTTGCACGACCCTCGTTTGTTACACGCGGACGCAAGGAAGTGTTACATGTTTCCGGACAAGGGCATCATGTTTGCTTGGGATCAACCAAGGCATGATGAAGATGTCTGCGAGAGGCAGGAATTTCGAGTCAAGAGAGGAAGGGTAAATGGGAGGGAGAAGTGGAGCGGGAATCAGGAGAGGTATTGGTTGGGGATTGAGAGCGCCTGGGAGGGGAGGCAGTCGTAACGGTCAACTCTTGAGAATTCTTCGGTACCTCCAACGCTGAGTTTCTCTGTCAGCCTGCTGTACACCATGCCTCCCTCACTCGCCCCAATTGTCCAGTACGATAGCCGCGCGCTCGGACTTCTCAATGGCAGTGCATCCGTCTCGCAGGTGCGAGTTCTGACTGTTCAGTCCCATTGCCAGGTAGCCGCACTTCGTCTCTTCATTGCTGCGAGATGGATCTCCCAAATTGGCCCGAGAGTCTCCCAAGCCAGCTTACGACCAAGCTTCCAGATGATGTCGAAGGCGGCCGCGACAGCGTCAACAGCATCGCCATCGCACTGACAGCCCTCACTGTTGTAGCGCCTAAACCTGCCGGCTTTGCCGTGGGAGTCTGCCTTCGGCCAATTCATCATGTTGACCCGGTTGAGGGTGTCAAAGATGATGTTAACATGAAGTGGATTGTCGCCGGCCTTGCGCTTCGACCACCATGAGCCACCGAACTTTCCCTGGACGCAGAATGTGATGTGTTTCGTGGCGTCCATCGTGTTGATCGTGAAGACGAATCGATTGTTCCAGAAGTACACGGTAGTCGCCCTCGTCGGATTTGCGAGCATGTTCTGAGTAGGCCGGGCTGCGCAAAGGTGTCCTTGGTAATCTTGCTTGGGCCACTCCCGAGCAGGGCGCACTCGTAGATGCTGTTACTCATCTCCGGTACTATCTCGAGCAGATAGAGGAGAAACGGAGGATTTGGAGCTTGCGTTCGCTTCGTCGGCGGTTGCCATCGCGGATGTTGCCGTCGAGTTGAGGGTGTGCCTCTGGAAAGGTCCAGAGATTGGAAGCCCGAACGGGAATGTCGTTTGTTGTGAGCGGAAGGATCGAGCTTGGTGAGGAGGTCGCGACGCACCCCCCTGTCGCCAAGAATCACATGGAAACGACGAGTCACACTTTTTGTGTCCACACAGCACCAAAATCAAAACGTCCGTGCATGACATCCAGAAGGCCCCTTGCCGCCACGGCAGCTTCAAGCGGCCTCTAGACTCGCCGGTCGATCGGGACTATTTACGCCTCGAACACGTCCAGTCTTGAATCCTCTTGCCGACCACCCATACACTCTTCTTGCGCAGCTTCTCTCGTTGCTGCCCAGAGGAGATATGGCAACGCCTTCCACGGAAGCCGAACCTTCGGCTTGCTTTCTACTCGACTTGCCCGGTGAGCTAAGGAACCGCATCTGGCGCCTCGCAGTTGTCGAGGAGAAGCCCGTACATGTGGTGCAGCTGACTGCAGCATCAAAAGAGCGCGATGCTTCTCGCGAGAGTCCGAAGTTCAAGGCACCGCCGCCGCAGCCAGCTCTGGCTGCCACCGGCAAAGCCATCCGACATGAGGTTCTATCCATTCACTACGGCGAATGCGTATTTCTGCTCGCACAGATCGCGTACCAGAAGCTCGGCCCAGCGCACGTGTCAAGGAAGCTGGCACTCTGGAGGAAATCTCTGGGAGACCCTACTCGGCTGCTGCGCCATGCTCGACTAGAAGTCTACCACAGGCTCTGGTCTCCGCGCGCACCAGACTCCTACCACAACTTCGAAATCAAGGCACACCTGGAGCAAAACGGCGAAATCGTAATCAGAATTGACGCTCGCATTGGAACCATCTTCTCCTGGAAAGACACGCAATACTGTAAGTGTGCATTGCAGACTTTGGCAAAGCGGTCGAAGGGAAGAGGTACGGACGGTGGGCGCTTGCTCGACGTGATGAGGGCATTTTGTGACGACTACACACACGTCGCCGTGGACGTTGAGTGCAAAGAATGCCAACTGCCGCTGTTGGTATAATTGGGCTGGGGGGTACGATCACGAATTGGATTAAGAAGGGCACGAAGGATACTGGGCTTAAGTATAGGCCAGGCAGATTGAAGATGGTTTGACAGTGGGCTTATCAAGACCCGAGTCGCAAACTCCATCGCACCATTTTCCCTCTTGACGCCCTTCTCTTGCTATAGGTCACAGAGGTCATCTCGTGCAATGTGCTCTTTTGGATTGGCGAGAAGATGATAACCTCAGCCCTAAATCATTTGTCTCTGTCATGGTAGTTCCACTCTCGGTGCTCCGGTAGATATGTTGCTTTGCACGTCTTTGGCATATTCGAGTAGCCTATCCTCTACAGCCGGTGTCAAACTTCTTGTCCTCTTCAGACTACGTTCTCGATGTCGAAGATTCTACGTGCGCCATCGAGAAACCAACTCTCGGCCCTAGCACCATCTGCAGACTCATAAAGACCTATGCCAAACAGCACAGTTCCAGAACACCACAATACCACATGTTCCACAGAAATTCTTGTTAGCTTCCTCAGAAGTACTGCAAGAATTGAGAGTACCCTGTTACAAGGTCTCTGGCATAGGTTTCTTACCTTTAGCATCGAGTGCAACGCCCACGATCGGAATGTTTGCCTGTTGAGCAAAAGTCAAGCCATTCGCTACGAGGCGGCAGTTGTCACAGGGGCAGACCTCGGCTCTGAAGCAGGTGCGGTTGTTCATGAGCCAGGAGTTTCGCGTTCTCAGGGTAGAGGTGTAGTTTGATCTGGGATGGACTTGCCTTCGTGTGCTTCCTTCGCCCACGGCGAGCGTGTTGAAGGCTGAGAAATCCAGAACTCGACACCTCGACACTTGCAATAACCGTGGACCCTCTTGCCAGAGGGAGGCTGGTTAAGTTGAGCTCGCGTGGAGAAATTCCTATACAAAAGTAGTCCCTCACTACCAATGTCCTTTGTGAAACGAAACCGTCTTCCCTTTACTGAAGCGAAGAAGTCGGCGAACCCGCCGTCTATACTGTCTCTGGTGAAGATATGCGCATATATATCACATACACTCGCGTCGCTCTCTTCCAGGGTCCCGTTGGGACCGAACATTTCGCAAGGCCGTCTTCAGCATTGCGAGAGGACGTGTTTGATCCGCATTGTGGACTGAAACAGCGATTGATGTTCTCGGAGAAGACAAACAATGTCAGTCTGTCCGGGAAAGACCGTGCCGGGTGATGATCTTGTGGGAGCCTCGTGAAAGGAACGATTCCGACCCCGGTCGGGTGACAGCTGTTGCAGTGGCAGACATGACTGCTCAAGGGCCACGCTGATTTGGAGAGCGCGATGGCGTGCTTTGCATTTGCGCAGAGGCAAGTCGTATTGATGACTGGAGACTCGGTCTGCATGATCCGTAGAGATCTATTAGATATGCAAGAAAGGACCACAACCTTGATGAATTGTCACAAAGTCAAGGTTTGAGGGGTGTCACTGCCATAAGAGTGCGTACAGGATCACGGATGCTTCGAAGGAGCTCCTCAGCAAATAATTTGCTCACCGAGAACCTCGCCTCTGCCATCCAGTTTCCAGTCAATACCAACACGCCTCTCGACATGTGCGAATGCGAGCAAGTCTTCAGACGCTCACATGGACTGTCAGCAATGGCTATACACGATGCCTACGGCGTCACAGTAGCCGAAAAATCTGTTGTTCAGCGGTGCAAGGCGTGATTTTGCGGGAAAGAGCTGTCCATAGTGTACGAGGCGGAGAACGATTCGAGATGCTGTAATAAGTCTTCGTCCAGGATGCTGATGGCCATATGGATGCAACTTGTTGAACCGGCGGCAAACCAGGCTCCAGATCATGTCCATGCGATGCGGATCTTGATTGATGATGTTGATGGCGAGAAGAGGGAAGAGGACAAGCTGGTCTAGTTCATGTGGTAAGGTAAGCGAGAGCGGAACGGGCCGTGGGCCGAGCACGTGGCACGTCATATTCGGCCCGGTTGACTCCGAGTCCCCGGAGGGAGTCAATACTCCTCAGCTCCGACGGGGAAGGAAGATCGTGGCGATTCCCCTTCTTGTTAGATGCGCACAACAATGCGCACTTCTTCATTGTCATTATTCTTCTCCACGCGACAAGAGGCGTGGTCTCTCGTGGAACGACACGGTTCTCGTTCAGGGAGCCCTCACCTTGCTGCTTAACGGATGCTGAAACACCGGGTCACGACGAATCCCCATCCACTGCACGCCGAACACTTTGCTTCATACGCAGGACATGGAGTCGAATGAAAACACTTGGGATGTCAAGGAGACCGGCATGGCTAGACTGCCATGCGCCCGTCTCCCCGTCGGGCATCGCTCTGAGGCAAACCTATCGACCTGATACACTTTTGCTAACGACCGGAGACACTTTTCCACGCAAATGCCCAAGTTCGTGGTGGTTGGATATCTTGGGTAGCCCTCCACCAAATCCGGTCTAAGAAGCGGAGGATCAAAGCACAATGCTTGTACCGCAAAATTCACTTTCTGGATCAAGATTTTCTGGCAAAGACCCAGTCGAGATCTGTACCCAAACTAATAGTATCGTTGACTTCGGGCCCTCTAGCTTCAGATGCCTAAGGCAGTCGTTTGTCCGCCGAATTTTGGCTGGGGAAATGCGGTACTGCTCCCGGTCTTTAGAAAAGTGCACCCGGTCGATAGCTGCTGCCCGCTCTGAGAGAGAGAGAGAGAGAGAGAGAGAGAGAGAGAGAGAGACATGAAACGCTGTCAAACCTGGCAAAATCGATCTCGATCGCTGTCCTGTCTGACGCCCTCGCCCAACCTGAACATTGTCGTCGTGGAGACAGTCCTGACTGCCTTCCTCTCGGGGGAATTCGCACAGCCGTCGGTTTTCAGACTGCAACAGTGTTCAGTGGCTACGTTCAGGGGTCCCCGTATTAGCTGTAGCAAGATTTACATGTGCAGGTCTAGGCCAGTGTCGCGACCATCTGCCAACCCTATGCGATCGACGCTACGATTGGCATAACTCCATCTCGCTAGCAGAACTCGAGCTTTCACAGGTCGACTTGATACAGGTCCACTGTATCAGGAGGCGGACTTCTACGTCACTGTGTTTGCCAGACGAGGAGCTGTCCCCGGGTGGCAAGGTCCAGATTTTACAGAACAAGGCCCTCTCAACGCGCCCTATAAATGTGGGAGCATTCCAGAATCATGTTTTGCACGATCGGCATCTCATGTTAGCGAGCAGAACCCAACCACTCCTTCTTTGCATTCACTGGCTCAGGCAGTCAAATCCCATTCATTATCGATTACACTCTTTTGGAAAAATGAAATCATTCGTTATCGTGGCTCTCTGCGTGGCTTTGGCCCACGCATGTCCCCACTCTCGACGAGCCGTTCCTGACGACACAAATGCCCCTTTACAGGTCCAGCTAAGCAGAATAGATAACAGTAGAGTTCGCGCAAGAGTGGTCAACACGGCTTCACGAGGCTATAATCTCCATTACAAAGGGTCGGTCCTCGACAAGGACTCCCCTGCCGACAAATTTGGCGTCCACGGCTCCGGTAAGGGATTTGGCCTTCTCCATGGCATGTCAAATCCACTAATGTTGTGCAGCCACTCGTGCCCGATTCAACGGGGTCTCCTTTCGCATTGCTACGAGCAATCTCAGCGATCATGACTTCATGCCGATCCGGGCTGGTCAGACCATTCAAAGGGATATCGACCTCGCCGAGCTCTACGAGGTCGGAACGACAGACACATATACGATCCGCGCGAGAGGAGCCATGCCGTATGCGAATATTGGAAGTACAGAGCTCACTGGTCATTCCGTGCCCTACACTAGCAATGCCCTTACCATGGATATCGATGGTGATCAGGCGAGGTCGGTTCCATATGCCATCAATCTAGCCGCGAAGCAGCAGAAGCGTACCGCTCTCAACTCCAATAGTTGTCCGGGTGACAGAGGTCAACTGCTACAGTCAGCTCTGAAGAACTGCGCCGACCTCGCGTCGAATGCCGCCCGCACAGCCGCTTCCGGCGCGGATCAACTGTTTTCTCAGCACTTCCACACCGACGATCCATCTGTCCGGAACACTGTCGCGTCACGGCTCAATGCTGTCGCAGAAAGTTGTGCGGCTAGAAGTTCTGACGGCACATCGGCGTCGTGCACTGATGTGTATGGGATGTGCTCTTCAGGCCTTCTGGCCTACACCCTGCCATCCACCAATCAGCTCGTATTTTGCGACCCGTTCTATCAAGCGTTGCCGCCGCTGTCGCAGACCTGTGATGGCCAAGATCAGGCTACTACCGTGTTACATGAGGAGACGCATGCGCCAGCTGTTTTCAGTCCGCCTACTGTGGATTACGCATATGGTCATTCGGCAGACAACTTGCCTACACAAGATGCTTTGATGAATGCAGACAGCTACGCCATGTACGCCAATGGTAAGTTGAGCGACAAGGTCCGACTGGAAGATGATGCGCTGACTCTAGCATAGCGCTGTACCTGGGTTGCTGATGTGTTCGAGCGGTTGTATGTTTGGGATTTTACCTCGTCGGTCTCGGCACGACTTCGCTGCTTGTTGTCCCCGTGCTCACCACGGTACATGCTCTCTTACAGATGCATGGCTAGCACGTACGTATGCCTGTGCAGATTATACGCTTTATTGTACTTTACTTTTGCTCGTACAGTCCCTGAAGAGGAGAATGTAGAGATTCCATAGTTTTGAAGAACTTTTCACGCTGCCCTCGGCTTGTGACAGAGTGATCGGTAAGAGAGATCTGAATGCCAGATACGCGATGGGTCTCGTTCGCGATGGAGGCGAAGTCGTGGAAGTGTCGTTGAACAACGCTTCGTGCCTCAGGCATCAACGCGTTGCCGCTTTGAGAATTTGGCCGCGGAGATGTGCTCCCTCAGTTCTTGTAAGATCAACTGTTCTCAAGACCACGCGGCCATCTCAGGTCCCCATCGCGCCCGAACTTCAACAACATGAGCCAGCGCGCGCTCGCTCTTCCAATACGGACACTGTCCTCCCCACACCGATTGCCCTCTCAATGGATATGTCAGCGATGTCTATCGACTCAGACGGACACGCCGACCTCGCCTGTCTCGCCAGCAGAACAGGGTGTCACCGCTCCGAGCACATACGACCCAACGCTGCCATTCTCTCAGCGTGGTTACCCTTTAAACAAGACCGACTTCAATCTGAAAAAGCCGTTGAAGCAAGCGAGAATACCCGAAGCCCATCTCCGTTACAGCACATCTGATCTCCTACATCAGAATGAAAAGGGACAAAGAGAGAAAGCGATTCCTCACAAGAAAATCGTGGGCGTTGTAGTCAGCGCCGGGAAGATGCAAAGGACGGTCAGGGTGCGAGTGGCTGGCCAGAAATGGAACAAGCGCATTGGCAAGGTAAGGATGTACTTTGTTAGAGCGTGGAACCTGGCCAAGCTCACATGAACGCAGTATTATCGCAGCGAAGAGAACCATCTTGTACACGACCCGAACTCGTCGCTGGTGCAAGGAGACGTGGTGGAGCTCCACCGATTGCGCGTGGCTAAGACTGTAGGACATGTGGTGGCATCCATCGTCTCTCCCTTCGGCGCACCCGTGGAAGCAAGACCACCGATTCCAACACCGGACGAGAGGCTTGCAGCATACAAAGCCAAGCGATTCGACAAGCAGAAGAGGCGAGAACTGAGGGTAAAGGCTGCAGAAGGAGACGCGGAGGCGATTCAGCAGCTGAAGGACATGGCCTTAGATCCTGGGTACGGCGCTGAGCCGGGCGTGGGAAAGAAGGACAATGCGCAGGCAAAAGTTGGCAAGCAGCGGAATCCTACCCCTGGTGCCATTCTCGGCGAGAAGGGTCAGAAGCTGCCCGAAGGAGTGTTGCCGGGTGGCAAGCATGCCACGGGCAAGATCAATGAACGTGCTCAGCATAACAAGGGAAAGGCAGAGAGGTTCGATCGGGCGGCTTGGGACAGGTTGGTGGAGGGGAATGAACAGCAAGAAGAGTTGGACAGCCAGAACCTCAACTCGGGCGCTGTGTTGAAGTGAATAATGCGGTCTCCCCGCAGTTACCTTGTACGATTGAAATCCAATGCAGCTCGTATGCAGCACGAGACTCTGCAGGCCAAATGCTCTCACCGACACACCGAGTGGTAAAGACGCTGTCGCGAGACGGAGATATGTATCACGTGCTGCACGTGCCTCGGAGTTCGGATCGCGTCGAGAAGGTTTCAATTGCCGGACAAGGAACCGGAAGTCGCGTCACGTCCGCGTCGGGTCGGTCCTGAACTTCCGTTGCAACATGAGTGAACCAACGAGGACATGACCTGTCTTGCCACAACGACGTCGCTGGGCCGTTCCTACCACAGCTAGGTAACTTACCTTATTATCTACGGCTTCAGTGTCGCGGTCCCTCCTCTCATGTTCTCACCTTCTCATCTTCTGACCACTTGTCTGAGTGAAACGGATAATTCTCAGATCCTCGGAGTCCTGCCCCTTCGTACGGCGGCGCGCACCTACACGCCGCAATCCTGACATGATGGGTCAGCCAAGCGAAGACGACTTTGGTCTCTCCTCGGACGTGGAGGAAGCACTGCTGCGAATCGACACTACGACGTGCGCCACCGGTGGAAAGCGCAAGAGTGAGAGTGACGACGCTCTCAACACCGAGACCAAGAGAGCTCGCGTTGGTCAACCGGACGATAGTCAACTGGACGACACTGCCTCCGACACGTCTACTGACGTCGCGCGTCGAGTACTCCGAGAACGCTTCGGGATGGAAGCCTTCCGACTGAAGCAAGAGGCTGCAATCGCAAGACTCCTCGACGGCAAGAGCTCCGTGGTGGTCTTCCCCACGGGAGGTGGCAAGTCGCTCTGCTATCAAGTCCCCGCCCTCTGCTTCAAGGAGCTCGACAAACTCTCCGGGATTCGACAAACTACTGCAGAGCCCGGCATTACCCTCGTCGTGTCGCCGCTGATTGCACTGATGAAGGATCAAGTGGATGCCTTGCAACGGCGTGGAATCGCAGCTGCTGTAATGGACTCCACAAAGACGAAGGAACAGTATCTCCAGACGATGACCATGATGCGTAACGGTGAGCTCGATATACTATATTGCGCACCCGAACGTCTCAACAACGAGGGCTTTGTGTCCTCAATGGCGAACGTCAAGGGCGGTGTTCGATTGTTGGCCGTCGACGAGGCTCATTGCATATCAGAATGGGGCCACGCTTTCCGTCCGGACTATCTGAAGGTTGCCCGATTTGCCAAGGAAATTGGAGCCGAGAGAGTGGTATGTCTGACGGCGACGGCAACGCCGCAAGTCGCCCAGGATGTTTGCAAGGCCTTTGACATTCCTGAGACTGGTCTTTTCAGAACCTCAACCTACAGACCAAACCTGCGTCTACAGGCACAGGCCTATCAAACCAAAGCCGAGTCGTATCCCAAGCTTCGAGCCTTTCTCAAGGCCCACCCAGGGCCCACTATCATCTATGTCACCCTTCAACAGCAGGCTGAGGAGTTAGCACAGCGCCTGATCAACCTCAACTTCAACGCGGCATATTTTCACGCAGGCATGAAGAATGAGGACAAGGTCTTGGTCCAGGAGCGTTTCATGGCGTCTGACGATGGCATCGTGGTCGCCACGATTGCGTTTGGAATGGGCATCGACAAGGCGGATATACGCAACATCGTGCACTATGATATCCCTCGATCGTTGGAGGGCTACTCCCAGGAGATCGGCAGAGCTGGCAGAGATGGCAAAGAGAGTCACTGCATGCTGTACCTTTGTGCAGAAGACTTCCACCTTCGCGAGAGCTTTGCCAGAGGTGACTTGCCGTCCAAGAAATCTGTCAGTGAGCTGCTGCGATCCATTTTCTCCCTGCATCCCACACCTGCGCCCGAGTCCGCATTGGAGGTTAGCTTCTACCATCTCTCGAAAGAGCACGACATCAAGGTAAGCGAGCTTCTATCTCCCAGGCTGTGGTGCATCGAAATAGCTTGTCAGCTCCTTTGGACGCCTATGCTGAACAAGCTAGCATCTCTCAAGTGTGTAGATGGCGGCTGAGATGCACGGGTTTCTACAAGAACAATGCTGATGCCTCGATAGCTCACTACCCTTGGCAATATCTTCTGCGCATTGGAACTGCGCTTCGGCCTTATCCGCGCAAAGACACCCAAGTACGGCAAATACTCCTGGAAATTACTTGGCAACATCAAATGGGACAGTTCACCGGCTGGCACAGCTGTTAACGGTTGTGCAAGCTGTGGAAAGACTGTGTGGACCGTTGATGTGGACGTCGCCGCTCAACAAGGCGGTGTGTCCCGTGGAGACATAGTTACCAAGTTGAATGCTTGGAATGATCAAGGCCTCATCGACCTCACGGCGAGCAATGTCTTCAATGTCTTTCGGGTTCAGAAGCAGTGGCCGCTGCCTGCGAAAGAGCAAGACGACATTCTCAATGCCCTGTACAAAGATCTCGAAGTTCGGGAGATGCAGGCCATGGAGCGAATGAAGGAGGTCATGGATTTGATCACAGACGAGGCTTGCTTATCCCGCAGCCTCGCGCAGCATTTCGGTGACCGTTTACCAGATGACGCCAGTGAGTGCGGTCATTGCACTTGGTGTGAGACACGTACAGCCGTAGAAAAGGTGGAGCCTCGGAAGCGCGAGTGGAACTCTGGTGCGTTTTCCAAGATATTGGAGGCTGTTCCAGACCGGGATGATGCACGATATCTGGCCCGTATCGCCTTCGGAATCAGCAGTCCCAGAGTGACAGCAGCCAAGCTGTCTAAGTCTGCTGTATTGGGATCAATGGAGGATCAAGATTTCATGGTAGGGATGATGACCCTGCTCTTTGACCAGCACTAATTGCTCGCAGACCCTTCTGAATGCGTTTACGAAGATTTGTGAGAAGTAAGTGCCCACGCACTGCAATTTGAGAAGACCTTGCTCACTATGTCCACAAGGTCTGACGCTATTTCTGCGTCATCCTCATCGCGCTCTGTGCAGGCGCCGAGGAGAACGAACTCTACTCCCAGCTCGTCCGCACGCAGAGGCTCTGCGAGAGCTCGTGGATCAAGTAGCCGAAGAATCAAGACTTCCACTGCTTTCTGAGGATTCCATTCGATTTGAGCATGCATTTTCGACGCATAATCATGCTGCAATAGGATGATATGATAACGCGAGAACATATTGAACCCCTGACCGGACTTGCAGTTATACACGAAAGAGTTTGGAGTCGTGAACATTGAGATAGACAAGCTGCACACTTCGGGAGCAAACCTTGACGCTTTAACGCTGGACCAAACCGAAATGCCTATCTAGCAGGTGCCGCAGAAAAGCTGCTCCTTTTCTCGATGGTATGTGAAACTTTATGATGTCGTTGATATTTAGACGACCAGGCTTGTAGTCGCCTACATGGCTCTCTTTGCGTGGGCGAGAAGCTTGGTGCCTAGGTTGTGGTCGCGGAGCATAGCCGCTCTCTTAATCCCGCAGATTGTTGCGGTCCTTAGTATTACCTAGCTTGTACTGCTCGATGAACTCTCGAGCGACCTTCTTTAGTGTTATAAAGCCTGCCCATATATACAAAAGCACGCAGACGGCCTCTATCGCGAACATTATGGGAGCTTCGGCTTAGACATTTAGAGATCTGATATAAAATATAGAGGCACGACTGCTTGAGGATACTACTACGGTATATATAATCCGTAGTAGCAGGGAGGGCAGGACGCAGACGCCTACGACTATAGGATACCTTTCGACTACTAGTATAAGCGACCGCCGAGTCGTAGCTATTATTATCTAGGATCGTTAGGACTACTACGGAAATGTAGACGACTAAGGAGAGTAGACTAGTAGCTTTAAAGGGACTTTTCTTTCCAATTACTTATCGCTTAATTAATTTCGGATCGGTAGGTCCGGCCGAAGATAGTAGGGTCCATACGCAGGCTAGCTTATCTCTACTCCCTTACTTTAGCTTCTTACAAAATACCTTTCTTTATTAGTACTATAACGTAGCTAATATTTTTTACGTCTTTACTATCTATTAGAGGGCATACTGTAGTATAGAGCGTAGTTATGCCGAACAGTAGTACTATAGGTAGCCGTAGAGCGTCTATAAGTCGTAGAGATAGTATAAGAAGTGTTACACTATAGAGATCTAGTAGAGTAGCTAGTAGCGTAGCTAGTAGCTAAGATAGAAGGCAGGTAGGTAAGTAAAGAGTAGGTAGGTAGATTAAGTATAGAAGGAGTTGCTTGCCTCC
The DNA here is from genome assembly GCA_963674455.1 of Lecanosticta acicola. Taxonomy (NCBI): domain Eukaryota; kingdom Fungi; phylum Ascomycota; class Dothideomycetes; order Mycosphaerellales; family Mycosphaerellaceae; genus Lecanosticta; species Lecanosticta acicola. Next base: position 42,917 of record CAVMBE010000133.1, read on the forward strand.
TTCTCTCCTTAGGGGAGAAAGAGGTCTCTATATATCCTCTAGACATCTTCGTAAACCCTAGTACGGGCTCGTAACACAAGACATAGCTAGTATTCGATATGTTTTGTATATGTTTTTAATGGTCCTATCTCGTAACCTAATCGTAGATTTTTAGCTAGGTTGTCCTAGGTAGGTACTAGATGCCTTATTTGGCATCTCGCGGCAGGGTCACCCCTAGGCACTTCTAGCTCTTCTAAGGGGTCTAGTAGTATTTTAGCTACTACTAGATAAGCGCTAGTTACCCAATTAGGCTACCTAGCGGCGGGCTTACCCCTTTAGTATCTATTTTAGACCTTTTAGACTATTTCTTATTCTAATATTATCGGTTTCCTCTTAGGTCTAAGTCTATTATATTGTTATTAACTATAGTTTAGCAAATTTGGATATCTCTAGATATCTACTATAATAAGAATATTTACTATGCCAAACATATATTTTAAAGAAGAGATATAAGATTACAAAGCTAATATAACGATATATATAAAATTACTAACGAATAGTACTAATACTATTACTATACTTTAAGATACTCGTTTGGACCTTATCAAGGCCTGTAAGTAGCGTAAATACGCGCGTATCTATAAGTAGGCGGGTAGACGCGCGCTACTAAGTAGAGTGAAGGATACTAGGTTATAGTAGAAGGGGGGGGTGCTAGTATCTAGCTCTCGTATATAGACTAACTAATTATACGGGCCTCGACTAAAATAATATAGTCTATCGCGCTACTTAGAGAGTAGAGTAAAGGATACTAAACTATAGTAAAAAGGGGAGTGCTAGTATAAGCCCTTATATACAGACCCTCGAATATATTAGAGGTAAGTACTAGTAACCCCGTTTAATTATAACTTAGCTTTCTATACTTAATTCGGGAGCGCGCGCTATAGTAGAACCTACTACTCGATTTTTAGATAGAATAGGTAGTAACTTAGAGGCCTATAGCTAATTCCTCTAGCTACTAGCCTAGCGCTATCTTACATCTATATAAAAATCCTCTCATACTAGCTATCTCTACTACATCTACTATATCTATTAATTAAGGATACCTTTAGTTATAGCTAAAAAGCTATCGCTAGTCTCAAATCTCCTACTATAGAGATCTTTTTTAAGTAGAGTTTACTAATATATCTAGATATCTAAACTTAACATATCAGCTCCTTACGCTTTTGTTAATAGCTAGCTTTCTAGAAAATGCTCGTCCTTTAAGTATTCGATATATTATTAATATACCTTTAAGTACTGTTAACTATAGACCTATTGTGTACTACTATACGTTTGACTAGTATTACTAGTCCGCCTAGAAGATCTAATTAGCTAATAAACTTGCAATTAAGATATACTCATAAATATAGAGGGAATAGATCTTAGGTAGCGATAGCCTAGATCTCGAAGCCTTAAAGAAGCGATTATAGGCTTTGCTCTACTAGGTCTTTAGAAGCGACCTCGCTGTCGCTAGAAGTAGAGGCCTACTTCCGCCGTATATAGCGAGCGGGCTAGGCTGCTTCCTAGAGTAAGCGACTGTACATAGCTACTCTACACTCGTACGACGCTAGAAATCGCTTGGGGGTAGACTAGTAATACCGGTCGGACGTATAGTAGGATACGATAGAAGTCGAATTTCAAGTAGTTATTATTAGATAGAGAGATATATATATATATATACCAAGTACTATACTATCGTATTAAGTAACTAGTATATCTAAATTTACTTCTATAGTCTTACGCTATAAGCCTCTTCTTTATCTATATTATTAGTAATTAAGAGAGAAGACTAGCTAATAAAAAGGTATATAGTAGTATAGAGCGTAGATTATTAGACTGTAAGAATATTGCAAGGGTCTAGTATAACTATTTAGGGATTAGCCCCCTACTATATATACTCTAATCGGGTACCTAGTACTTATCTAGTAGGAGGGGATGCTAGTATTTATTCCTTGTATATAGACTAAATGATAGGTAGAGAGCGTATACGAAGTACCTATACTTTGTAATTAGAGGTAAGTTTAGTATAAGGAAAGAGACTCCTTCTAACTATAAAAGTATCCTCGAGGTATATAGAAAAACTCTATTATAAGACTTTGTTTCATTTGTCTCTTATATAAACTTTAGGACTCCTAAATCCTTATAAGAAGTAGTAGGTACGTTAGAATGGAACGATTAAATAGAGGTTCGATTAAGTTATAGAGTTTCTTAGTAGTAGGATTTACTCTCTACTACTAAGTATCTACTTCTATCTACTCGTCCTTCTAACTAAGTCAAGGAGATCTTATATAGTTCTTCTTCTCCTTCTCTATCCTCTAGATATTTTCTTATATTAGGTTATAAGCGATTACTTATAGATAAGATCTTATACGAATTGCCTAGCGTACTCTAGGCTTATATCGTTACGTGTATACTCCTCGTACTATAGCGTAACTATTACTCCTATACTATTAGGCTATTCTAGAGAGATAGAAGAGGCTAAATTACTAACTCTATAGATAGTAATTATAGAGATTCCGCTATTAATCTCGGTCCTTTCGCTTCTACTAGAGTAGTGCCTTCATTTACTAAAATTGATAAATTCTACGTCGTATATTCGTCTATACACTTCGAGCAATTTGTACTGTACGAGAATGTAGGTAAGTGAATAGTAATAATAATAGGGGGCTTAGACGCTTAGAGGTACTCGTTCGTACCTTAGAGGCCCGAAAGTAGCGTTATAAACGCGTATATCTACAGGTAGGCAGGTAGGCATACGATACTAAGTAGAGTAAAGGATACTAAGTTATAGTAAAAGGGGGGTACTAGCATCTAGCTCTTATATACAGACTAACAAATCTGTATACTTCGAGTAATTTGTACTGTACGAGAATATAGGTAAGTGAATAGTAGTAATAATAGGGGGCTTAGACACTTAGAGGTACTCGTTCGTACCTTAGAGGCCTATAGACAGCCTGCTATACTACGCTAGCACTGACTGGAACCTGTACTACCTTACCGAGTGGAAAAACTCTAAAACGCTAGCTACTAGCGCTACCTTACCTTCGCTAATTGCGTCGTAAAAGAACGTTATATATCTCTAAAACATCTTTAACGCTATGTCCGTTACTAAAAAGTTCCGGCTATAATAGGGTTATCTAATATATCTAGAGTGCTCCTCTACTAGTCTCCGTATCCGTACTACCTTGCGCCTTTACTAAGAGTCTGAAAAGTTCCTTCTCCGAGTACTAAATATACTATTACTACGTAGTCGATCGCTAGCGGCCTAATACCTATAACTTAAACTCCGAATAGTTATTATTTTATACTCGCTATATACTACCTTAACGTAATAAATGCCCGGTATACCCGTTATTATCGAAACCTAAAGCTATTAAACGCTCCTTTACCTACGACGTAATAGTCTACCTCGGAAAACTAGCTCTACTACTATTAATCTTAAGTATAAATAGTAGAGCTTACGGCAGTTATAGGTTATATTAGAATAAGCGGTATATATACCTAACGGTATAGATAGTCGAATTCGTACTAGCAACACGAATTAAGGTGCCTTAGTAACTCGTATCTGTTTTTAACCTTTTTAACCGAACTGTTATCTATAAGTTAATAAGTTAAAGATAACGTCGGCTCTTATTATATACTCCTATAGCTACTTTGCGTCGTCGACATTCGCGGTCGCCTCGTAAGTTAGTTTACCTAATCGAAAAGGTCTAGTAAAGGCTAACGTTAATACTACGTTAAAGTATAGCTCGTTCTTACTTCTTAGTAGTTCGTAAATTAACTACGATAGTATGTCCTCTATAATCGGCTACTAGTTACGGCGTATAGAAGGATTAATCGATATAGTGCTAGTAACTAGTCGCTTCGTCGTTAGCTTATTAAATAGTACTATTAATAGCCCTATATCGATATAGTACGATCGTAGAGCGGCGATATAAGTAGATAGCGACTCCTCTCTAATAGTCGACTTCCTAAAGGATTTGTAGGCGATAAATAGGTATAGTAACCCTACTATTACTAGCTATAGTTACCGACCGAGCGACGCTAAATATATCTTATTGTAATAGATTACTATATAGACACAGGGATGTTAGTACAATGTCTAGGAATGCAGTAGTATAGGTATAGTAATGTATACTAGAATAATCCTAAAGAGACTAGGAGTAGGTCGTACGACCTGTCGATATCCGGGGATGTGTACCAAGCATTACGTAACTACCGGAGTAAGCTCCGGACCGACTCGTAACCGACTCGTAAGGGGTTCGTAAGGCCTCTATAGGGCCTCCCTACACGTAACGTTATTACGTAATATGTCGTTACCGGATCGTAAGGGGTTCGTAAGGCCTCCGTAGGGCCTCCCTATACGTAACGTTATTACGTAATATCTCGGTACTAGATCGTAAGGGGTTCGTAAGGCGTCTATAGAGCCTTCGTAAGGCCTCGCGTTATATAATCTCGCTACGTAACGCGACCGGATCGCCTACGACCTACTTACGTATTATAGACGCTCCCCTCCTATATCGACGTCTACGTCGAATATACTTAATCGTCTCTTACGCTAATCGTAGGCGTGTAAGCCTAGCCTTTCGGACTTAGTACGTCGTTAGCGATTAGCGGGCGGGGATCCTAGGCTTAGCGCTTACGTACGTCTTTACATATAACGCGCTAGCCCGGTAATTCGTAGACGGGTCGCTATACTATCGTACTATAATCCTTCCGCCTCTAGTAAACTCGAGTCGCTTCGGGGTCGCCCCGGAAGCGATTCGCTACCGAATCGTTAGTCTTTAGGTACAGATATCCTCGCTAGAGAGGAATCGCAGTCGGTTCGTAGGCACTTCGTAAGGCCTCCGTAGGGCCTTTATATCTACGTATTTTGAACCTTAGGCTACGATTCTCCTACGTAGTGATCGATTGCCGCTCTAGAGTCTTCTAGAGGGTTCCACCGATTCTGCGGGACTCTATTTAGTGAATCCGTTAGTGAATCGTATGTAGGTAGTTACTAGGGTAACGCTACACAGTAGAGCTATAGAGATTTAAGGAGCTTCGGTCTTACAACTCGTCCTAAATCTCTATATACTCTACTACCTACGCACCCTTACACCTACACACTACTCTTTAGCTCTTCGTCCACTTCTACTTATCGCTCGCGATCAACTACTTCTCCTCGTATTAGGTAGGTTCGGCGCCGGTCCGTATACTGTTCGTAGGCTGACCTACTTATAGCTTCTTACACACATTTCCGTACCGAATTACTAACGAGTCTTTAATATAGCTAGCGCTTACCTATGCCTTCCCTTATTTATCCGTAAGACCGATCTATTAGAAGATTAGCACTTCGTTTGGGATAACGCTAATCTCGACTATAATGCGCTACGAGTCTACTACTACTATAGAGTCTGTAGTAAGAGTATCGCTAACGGGCGTCGGTGTAGTAGACTAGGCTACCGAGCCTACGGACACTACGCGCGCATTCATAAGGCTGGATGCGAGTTTGTAAGTATCGCCCGCGGTTCGTAAGCGATTTAGGGGCTAACTCTCTACTAGGTCGATGTCGACATCTAGGGTCGGGTGAACCGCCTACGCGAGTTACGTATTAACTACGAGGATACCCTTTAGGGGCTACGTAACTACCTCGATGTCGAGGAGCTTACCCGTAACGATATAATCTACGATACCGCTACGTTCGAGGCGGGACTTTAGCTAGTATACGCCTAGCGATCCCTTAATCGGTACCTCGCTTACTAAGAGCTATACTACCGGCGTACCGGTTAGACGGTAGGGCTTCGCCTTAACCGCCCTTCTTCCTCGGTAGATATAGTAGCGTTAATACTATAGGAGGAGATACTAGCTAATAGTACCTACGCCTTATAGATAATTAGTAACCGGGTCGCGAGCTCTAACTTTATAAGGCCCTACTCTACGATTTAGCTATAAGTCTTTTACTAATATAACCGTAGAAGAACGCGACTATATACTTAGGCACGCCTTATCCGCGTGCTCGTAGCCGCTCCGCTAGCCCCTTACGCGCTACTAGCTCTTATATACTAATTCGCGACCGTAACTTATCTATCTATAAGGGCTCTAGTTCGTATAGTTAGTTCGCTAGCCTAGAGGATAGGGAAACTCTCTCTAGAGCCCGAACTACTACTTCTTACTCTATTCTACGATCCGGTTCTCGCTATAGTAACTCTCGCGCCTAGCCTACTAATCGCTAGGCAATCGTCGCTAGTTCGCTAGTTATTTCCTTCCGTAATAAGCCTCGCTATCGTAATCCTACTACGACTAACTACGTAGCGCCCTACGTTAACCTTACTACCCTAGCTAAGAAGGATAAAAAGGAAGAGAACGACGAAGAGTTCGGTAGGTATAAGTCGGACTACGATCTAGAGAAGAATAATTAGTACTATAACTACGTAGAGACCGAGGACTGCCTTACGACTTATAGCTGTCCCGGTAGCTCTAACCCTATCGCCTATCGCCTCTTCCGCTATAGTAGCGATTCGCCTACGAGTAGCGTACTAGCTTCTAATACTCCTAGTACTAGAGCTTCCTTCTTCTATTACGCTCGGCTAAAGGACTCTCTAAACACGTCGTATAGCGACTACTAGGAGCGGTAGTACTCGCCCCTTCTAGTCTACCTACGATCTAGCTCTACTACTATAGAGTAGCGTAGCGACAAGTAGGCCTTTATATCTAGCGGACTAGAGGTTAATACTATCGCTAAGTCTGTCTACTCTAGCCTTAAGCTAGTCTCTATAGATTATATAGGCCTCGCCGAGCTCCGCTATAAGGTAAAGCGCCTACGAGCCTATAACGCTACTAGTACTCTCTCGCCCGTAGTAGCTTCGCTATCTACTAGTAAGGCAGTCGACCGTAACTCCTTACGCTCTACTAATAACGTTTAGCTCTAGTAATTAGAGTCTCCTTCCTGTCGCTAGGCCTCTAGTAGGGGTCCGTAAGGTATCCGCGCTCCTAACGCGTAGGTAGATCGCTACCTTACTCCTCTAGCTACTCCGCGCCCGGCTCTAAGAGTACTACCTACTCCTAGCTCCTCGCGTATCGGTACTATGTTTAGCTAGTTGTCGGGCCGTAATAGCGGCGATTAGTAAGTAGATGTCCCGCTCCTTCTTCTATAACGGGCCGTAGGCCTATTTCTTTTTTCTACCCTACGATAAACCTACTAGCGGTTCGTAGGCGCTTCGGGTAAGTCCTACTATTAGTATATGCTTGTTTTCTTTTTTCTCTTCGTTTAGTAGGGCCCCGGTAACGGGTAGATAGTGTAATGCCAGCTTGTTTCTTACATTCTCTTCTCTATCTCCTACTTCTTGCCCCGCTACGAACGCCTTACGTTCTAGGTGCTTAGTAGCTCTCGTATCTCTTTAAAGTTCTCTTTAGTCTCCTATGTGTCCCAGTCTTCCTTATACCCTTTCTATCGGATGCGATACTCCTTCCGACCCTTGCGGGTTCGCTCTCCGACAATGTCTTCGACTTCGTACACCTTCTCGCTATCTACGGCGATCTCTAGGGCGGCTACATTCGGTACCGCTTCGCTAGGCCTTTGGTAGTACGGTCTTAGTAGGGATATGTGGAATACGTCGTGGATCCTATAAGATAGTAGGAGCTGAAGGCGGTAGGACTGCGCGTGTGCGCCTACTACCTCTTTAATCACGAAGGGGCCTACGAATCTTACCGATAGCTTCCTGCTTAGTTAGCGTAACTTTAGGTTTTTCGCGTTTAGTAACACTAGGTCTCCCTTACGGAGCTCCTACGGTATATGCTTCTTGTCGTACGCGCGCTGCTAGGCCTCTTAGGCTCTTCGTAGGTGGTTCGTAGCCTGTTCGCGGGCCTTTCGTAAGGCCTCGATCCTTTCTGTCGTAGTCGCTACCTCCCCCTTATAGTGCATGTCCTTATACACTTCGGTCTACCTAGGATGCTTTCTATATATTATAAAGAAAGGAGACATCTTTGTCGAGCTATACTCGGCATTGTTATAGGCAAACTCGGCGATTAGTAGAAGATTCGCCTAATCGGCCTGCGATTCGGTAACGAAGCAGCGTAGGAACATCTCTAGCGTCTGGTTTTGCCTCTCGGTTTGCCTATCTGTTTACGGATGGAAAGCGGTAGATAGTCTTCTCTTTATCTAGTACTAGTAGTATATCTCTAACTAGAAGGTTGACGTGAACAGGGATCCTCTGTCGCTAACGATACCCTTAGGGAGCCCGAATCTTAGCGCTATCCTTTTAAAGAAGGCTTCTACGAAGTCCTTTAATGTCTAAGACATTAATGTAGGGATGTATACTAACATCTTAGATAGTCGATCTACGACTACTAGGATTGAATCGTATACCTGTCCCTTATACTTCGTAGGCGGCAGGCCGGTAATTAGGTCTAGGCTAATTTCCTCCTAGATCTCTTTAGGTATCGGTAGGCTCGCGAGCTGTCCGTAGGGCAGCTGCCTAGGCACTTTAACCCGTTAATATATAGGGTACGTTTTAACGTAGCTACGGATGTCTGCTTGCATTTTAGGCTAGTATAGGGTACGATTCGCGAGCGTGTATGTCTTGTCGGTCCCAAAATAGCCTACAAGCTTAGAGTCGTAGTAAGTAGAGATAATCTCTTGTCTTACCGCTA